>JBBPTJ010000117.1:0-15666 GCA_038094035.1 Pulveroboletus aff. ridleyi
GTGCTCATTTGAGTGCGGACTTGGATAGGTCCGCACGTTGTATGGGCCCGTGCCGATGAAAGTCGCAAAATATTGGCCGGTGTTGGCGTCGTACGATGCACTACTGGCATACGCTAAATCCAGGGGGAGACGACTTCCGACCGAACCTGAGCTACGACTTTTCCTTGACACATATGATGTTGGCCATACAGGCGGTGCAAACATTGGGTTTAGGAATTGGCACCCGGTCCCGTGAGTACTCATTTGCCTCAATCCTTGCACATTTTGCCCATGAAATGATTTTGTTTCTTTGCGCCTGCACTTGAAACTATTCCTCCCATCGAAAAAAGCGCCACAACAGGTTTCGACGAATGTGGGGGCAAAGGCACCAACGGTGGTATCTGGGAATGGACCTCCACTCTCTTCAGTGACCACGAGGGATTATACCCGACCACCCACTTTCCTGGGTACTCGACCGACTTTTTCGACGGGAGGCACCATGTCGCGCTTGGTGGGTCGTACGCGACGATCCCGCGCCTTGCCGGAAGACCGACGGCGAGGAACTTTTATCAACACAATTATCCGTATTCGTGGTTGGGTGCGCGGGTGGTGTATGATGCGTGATTCGGGGTCTTGGCTGAATTTACCTGGGTCACTTGCTTGTTGGTTTCAAATCGGCGTGCTGTGTCTGTAACCCTTTTGTCGATGTTGACGCAGATTCGTCATTGTACATTGCATACGCTAGCCAAATGTTTTTGCTCGGTAGCTGGATGACTTTGATAGTGAACCTTTTGGAACTATGGCCTCACATACAACACAACCTGCTGACCTGCATCTGATTCTGGTGTTTCAGTGTCTCTGCTGCCAAGTGGTTTGTGTTCCAAGCTCTGACCCAATACCCACTGGCAGAAGTCTCGGCTGATCCTCAGACCTGGTTGGGAATTGAAGTTGGGACCACAATCCTTATCCTCCAGTATATGTGAGCTGTGAACTCAGGAAAATGGGTTCTAGGGAGTCTGTTCTGTCAATAGTTCACCACACAAATTGGTTGAATAACATGCAGAACAATATATCCCCAAAATTTCAAAAAAAATTTCCACCAGTCACAGCAGAACATGTTCCTCTGTCTCACCTGAGCTAAATGGTATCATATCTCCGATACGTTCCGAGCTGAGGCTTACGTTTTTGACATAAATCGCCTGAAAAGGATGGTAGTTTACGAGGGTACGCTCTTTAAATCTAAGACGCCGAGGCAAGTCATCATACACCATAACAAGAATGAGGTTGAAGCAGATGACCGATCGTCGTCCTGCACTTACAGCTCAGTTGTCTGCGAGTGACAACCAGACGGAAGGGTCTAGCATGTTTCTAGGGTTAGCGCCTTCTGCCCACACAGAATACAAATGGTCTTGTAGACTGCCCACGTCGAAATAGCTCACGTACCAATCGAATTCCCATCATAGCGGCGAATTGGGCGGAAGTGAAAGTAGGTTTACCACATTCACAAAGAACGTCCATGGCAATACGAGCACGGAAGACGATGATTCTCCTGACGGCATGCACGCACGATCTGGAAAAGAAACCTTTTCGTCCCCCCGTCTGCCGTCAGCATGTATAGAGGCTTGCACTTGCGCTCTGGGTTCTGGAAGCGAATCTGCATGCGAGATATGGCCGCAGGTCATTCATTGGACCTCGAATATGAATTGGACATATTATTGATGATTGATCAGACAGGCCTGCTTGTCTGTGCCAACCGTCGTTGCCCAAGCAAGCCCATCACAGGCACTCCGTCTACAATGCGTAATTCTCACCTAGGGTGACTGTTTGAGGTACTATAATATGACTACGATATGTGGTCAGTGGTGTGAAGTCGGGACACTGCCTGCCAATTGGCTACATTAGCTGTGTGAATGGTTTGTGCCCTTCATCTGGTCCAGGGGTTGCTGGTCGTCCCCAGCCTGCAAGGTCCCCGTTGACCACTGACATGTCATTGTAACCCTTATCGTTGTCCTCCCGCCTATTTTGTTTGGCACTTGGGCTTAGCGTCCCCAGAAGATCCTCGTGCCTGCAAACAGTCATACATACTGTACGATTAGGCACAACCAGGGTTACAAAGGGAATGGGCGAACGCTGACAGTGTTGGTGCCTTCGAGTGTTGTTCTTCAGCCCTGCATATTCAACCGCCGTGAGGTACCCGCATAGCAGTGTCGTATGTGTAGATTATTTGCCTGTAAGTTCTTCCCATCGTTGTCTAAAGTTGCTAAAGGTGATGGAAATTTGATGCCGGTGGTATTACGAGGCGCGGGTCGTTAGGGCTGGCGTTCGCATTGAGCTAACAAATTACGGCTATCTTGATGATAGTTGCTATGATGTCTGCCTACACTTTGAGCTTCTTCAATTTTTGGGAGCAAGTTCATGCGTTCATGGACCGGACGCCGGTACGTCCGATAACATTTCTCCTAGCATCGCTCGGAAATTGGAATTTAATTCATTAGGACCGATGAACTTCTGGCTCCTCCTGTAGGGGTACCTCTGCGCTGGTCGTTATGCCAAGGCATCTTTTCCAACCTACTCCCGGGGTCTATACATGTCTTGGCCTATGCGCCTGTGAAAAGGATGTCAGTCATTCGCTCATCGGGATGATCTGAAAGATCTACGTGCTATGTTCACTTCTTTTAGGCAGGCACCCTTGGCTTCTGATTGGCAAACAACCCCGGGAAGCCCACGGAACTTGGCTGGTTCAATTTTCCAGGTGACGAAAGTAGGACCCTAGATGATACTACAGAGCGTGTGACATTGATCTCAAATTGTGGATCTGTGGGCTGCATATATAGTGCTGCAGCTGCTGGTCATTCGAGTTTCCTTCCCTTGGGATGACTTCCTGGACGCAAACCGGCACAATCCCTGGGCAACGCTCATGGCAACGGCTACTTGGTATTTCAGAGGCGGCCTATTACTGGAATGGCGCATGGAATGGCACCACTGATACAGTGATGCACGTCCATCTGCGCGTCACGCAACCGAACGACGTGGACATCTGTGCTCCAGACAACGTGCGACGTGCGTGGTCGTCCGTCAAGCGACGCTTTCCTCTCATTGCGGCCGAGGTACATGAAGAAGAGAGTGGTCCACAATTTGTTGTTCGCGAACAGGATGTCACCTCTCTTCGTGAGGAGGATGTCACCTTTGACACCGTGTCATCATTCCATGACGTTGAACGGTTCATCACCAATAACATAGATGGCCCACGACCAATATGCTCAAAACTGCTCACTCGGGTATACATCCTCACCCGAACGGATCGACGAGGACATTTCCATCTTGTCCTCGTCCTCGCTCACTGCATCACGGACAGATGCTCGACGAGCACAATTCTCCGGTCATTCTTCCAAACACTAGCAACGTCGTTTGATCCTTGTCCCATGCCAATCGAAAAGAGATTGCTGATGTGCCATCCGATGGAGAGTCGGGTCTTCACTGATACTACGCCACTCGCAAGACAGAGGTGGAGGAGAGCGATCGGGTATGCTTTTTACGCTGTGCAACGTGCGCGACTCTCAGTAAGGCCATCTTTTCTGAGTCGGTATAGCACTGACCTACGAGCGGTAGGGCGGACACACACTACCCGGAAATTTCACACGAGCAACGGCATCTACGCCTGCAAAGTCGCGCCTTCAGGTTGTATCATTCTCCCGAGAAGTTTCCGCGCTTATCCTTTCTAACTGCCATCGTCGCAACGTTACTCTTAATGCTGCATACCATGCGTTAAGTCAGGTTGCCCTGTCTCGATTGTTGTGCCGCCGGTATTTGAGAGGAGAAATTTCGGAAGATGAGTGGGATTACCGAAAACGCCAACCAATGCTGTTTATCGGGCTGGTTAACGTTCGTCCATACTGGGACGACTGGTCTCGGAATGGGGGCTCTGGAGAAGTCGGATTGAACACTAGCTCTTGCTATCACGTTCTCCCGTTCATGCCGCTGGGTGAGATGGCCAGCAAGAACATCGAGCAGTTGGAACTCGTCGACGGCGCACCTCTTTTCCGGGACCTTATGTCGTTTGACAGATTCATATTGCGGTGCAAGCAGCTGAAGCTGGAGAATCAGAAGCTACTTCGAAATCCCTTTTTCCTTGAAATATGCATTGCGACACACAATGATATGCTGGAATCGAATGCAAAAAGAGCGGAGGCCTGGCGTCGGGCTGGAGAGCGGACTGCGCTCAGTCCCGAGGCGCAGCAGCCTGTTCCCCTGCAAACCCTCGGACCCGTATTTGCTCAACGGGGTGCAAGTTTGGGAGATGTAAGTGTTGAAATGATAGTCTTAATCCTGCGACGCCATCTGATGGGTTTCGTTACAGATGGACCATCTGATCCCACTCGACTACCCGTTACCTGTCGGCCACCAGCTCTCCCCGCTCTCCCCATCCCCTCACCCTTACCGAGCAGGATACCCTGTCTGCACAGTCCCTGACGACGCTGTACTGGAATGCAGCACCCCGCGGCTACACGTTGAATATTGGCAAACGCATTTCCGCACACGGCCAGGGGAAATCTACGTGGGCGCGGTGACCTCTCGGGAACAGCTTCAGTATTTCTTGTTCTATGACGAGAACGTACATAGCACAGAAATTGTGCGGGAGCTGATGGGGGAAATAAAGGAGGCCACATTGTGGTATTTGGGACAGCCACAACAGGCAGCCGCTACAAAAGTAAAATACAAACTATAGTATCCTCCTCGACTACTGACCTTTGCGTATGCTCCAGCATGTCGGGCAGATGTTTAAAATTCACCTTTTGTTGACTCAATCGTGTCCCGCGACCTCAAGGTTCAATCCAGTAGAATCGGATCTCAGGTGTACCGTGTTCCGTCTTTGCTTTTACGTCTCCGGCCTTTGAAGTGTTGAGACTGGCACGACGGGTCTTTCTGGGACTTGGCTCGGACTCATGCCTTTAAGCCAACGAAGATGGCGTTCACGTACAGCGCAACTAGCGTCCTCAGAGATTGTCAAGCGATTCTGCTGAATGTCAATCGCCACGTCTGAGTCGGACCTGAGGCCAGGAAGCTCAAAGGTCTCCACGACGGCGATGGTGTTCCTTACCTGGGTTAATGTGGTATGGGTACTGACCATGGCAACGTGTAATCAGCAGCAGCAGTCTGGGTCATATGGTTACTGCCAGAGCTCGCTCTGCTCCTTCACAGGGGATGCCTGTCCCAACTTCCCAGGCCAGTGTCCTGCGAAAGACAAGCTAGGTTAACAAGGGTATGCGGTAAGCAACTTCTTATTCTTCCAACACGGGTCTTCCTAACTTCCATGGTCCACAATGGGAAAGGTCTGTTCCTTAGCTCACTGGGCACGCAAAAGGGGAGTGGCCCACAATGAACTCAATCGTCCTCGTGATGTTGGGGGAAACGCTCGTATATGGCGTCCCAACGAGACCTGTGTGCCGGTCGACTTGATTCAATATCGTTCGTATACGGTATATGATGTTCTGATGAGTACACATTGTGCATGTATATGCAAAGGACTCGCCAATCGCCATCCAGCTATTACGGCCGATTTAGGTAGCACTTACACCCACACCTACACTTCTTCCCCCTCCTCTTCCCAGTCCACGCTCTCCAACGCCTTATCTCCCTCGTCATACAGTCGATCCAACCCCGTCAACGCCTCCAGGTACCCCGTCTCGTTAAATGCTTTCAGCAACATTGCGAACCCCTCCGATTCGTACGCGCCTAACACGGTCTCACAGCACCCCGTACATCGGTCATACGCAGCCCCGGTGATGAGGAGCGTGCGGAATTGGGCGAGGAAACCCCGGAGTTGGTGTGGAACGAGGCCGAGGACGCCGGTGGCGCTAGCACCGGGGGCAGCGTCGACGGGAGTGGAAGTGGAGAAAGTGGTGGATAATTGGGTTTGGGGTGGTGGGGGCGGAGCATGGAGACTACGTGATGTGACAAGGTGAGATGAAGGGAGCGGGAGGGAAATGGCAGGATAGACCTCACCCTTCCGGATGTTGCAGGAGCGAGACGAGCAGCTCGACGGCAGTCGACGATGCGATCGAGGCGAGGCCTGGTCGAGTGACGGTACACATCTGGTCAAGCGTACGGTCGGAGAGCGACTACAGAAACATAAAGGCGTTCAGCGCGCACGCGGGATGAAAGTGACGAGGTACTCACGTCTGCAGGCGCGACGATATCGTTACAATAATAACACCCCAATCGCTGACCGTTGGGATTGGCACTATTGGACCTAGTAGCGCGAGGACCATGCCGCATCACAAGGTACGTATCGAACCCTAATGCAGCATTCAAAACGATCTGTCGCGTCGGTGTTTTATCCAACCCAAGTACTTGGCGAGCGAAGGATCTGGACGTACCTTGCCTTTTGCTGCGCCCAACACCGTTGGCAACCATCGGCTTTCACGCGAATCCATGAGCAAAAACACAGCGTCATGGGTATCAAACAGCGCCTCAAGTTGCTCGACGTCTTTCTGCACCTGTGCGACCGACGCGGGGGGTATCGGGTGTCCGGGCATGGGTACTGATAGCTGGTAACCTGTCGCGTTCTGGTGGTATGTGCGTGTGTACGTATGTATGTATGCGTCACGTCACAGAAAATGAAAACGCACGACGCCAGGAAAGATCTTCTTCAGTCGATCGGCTGCACAGGCAGCTTTGGGTTTACCCCCACCGAGACAATCTTCGAATTCGAAGAGGGGCTGGCGGACGGGGTTGGAGAAGGAGACGCGAGAGGAGTCGACGAACGTGATTGTGCGGACGCCCCAACCCTGAAATCGCCAGAGTGAGCGGATGAATAACGGGAGGGAGTTCTGGGAGTACGCACCATGAGCGTACGAGCAACGTAGCATCCAAGCGTGCCAGCGCCAAGGAGAAGACACCTGGTCGAGGCGACCTTGTCAAGATCGAGTGCAGGGAGAATGCGCCATCGCATGAGCTTCAGATTCAAATCGACTGCTTGGTCGGCGAGTCTGTTACAAAAAACGAGGACGGGTCAAGAAGCGCATAACTGGAAGATCAATGGCTACCTCGTCGGATCCATCATGGGCGCCAGGTCTGCCATACGCGGGCTCAGTTTGTTGGTCGTTGGATGGCGTTCCCAGCCGAGCGCGGTAGGTTTCGTGGTGGGGTCATCGCTGCCCGCATGCGAAACGATGCCAAAACGGGATTTCCAAGACTTTCCAATAAGAGGGAGGTCGCCGTCGCGCCAGCAGAGTACACGGAGGGAGGTGGTGTGGGATGGATAAAGAGTATGGAGGTAGGTGAGGAGGTTGCGAAGTGGCCAGCCTGGGTTCTCGGGCGAGGCGGAGGGGTCCAGGAAGCCGACGATGATCTGTGCATGAGAATGCTAGGTAGATGGATCAGCAGATGAGAGCAGGGGACTCACGGATTGGGGATCGTTGGTCCTAAGAAGTGCGTCGGCCTGGTCGATCGCATGTATTTCCACCGCGTCGGTGGTCAGCCTGACGAGGAAGTACGGTTTCGTCGCTGCATGGAGTGCGTTGAAGACCGATGTGAGCTATAGTGGCAGTTAGATGGTGTGTACGGGTGGGTGAGATGAGGGAGTGATCACATGAGTTGAACTGAGGTGTTCCTCGGCAGGTTTCCACCCGCCCTCTGCGATCTCCCAGGCGGGCTTGGCGACGAAGGCGGGGAACGCGAACCAGTAGTAATATTGGTATTTCTTGAGGTCAGCAAAGGTGATGAGAAGGAATTGATTGAGTTTTGAGGTGTCCTTGTGGTCGACGATGCTCGACCACATCTGAGAGTGTGTGAGTGAGGTATGGGACGAGGTGATTGGCGCACCTCGTCGGCGACGGCGTTGAATAGGGCGGCTTTATCGGCAGTTTTGAATTCTTCGATCGTGTTGTAGTTCTTGAAGACGCCACGTGCGGAGATGGACAAAGGAGGGGACCTGAATCGGTGGTGAGCGGGATCGATTGGGGGCGATGGCGACGTACGTGGGTGTGTCCACGAACGCATCTGCGCCAAGGGAGAGATTGCATCCTAGTGAGACGTCCTGACCGGTTTCACGATCTCTGATGGCGCGACCGAGTGAATACGAGGCAGAGAGGGGGGGAGAGTCTTCGGAGAGACGGAGAATGTCGATCTTGAGTCTTGTGAGCTCATGCCAAAAGGCGGGCTGAACGAGGGACGCGAACGGGGCAAACTGGATGACGGGCATGGAGATGGTGGTCAGTGTCTGAGAGGCCTCTAAATGGAAGGTGCTATATTCATGGTCGGGGCATCACAATGCAGTAGTAGTGTAACCTAGTACGACACACATCCCTAGGCCGTTTTTGCCAGCGCCTTGCGAACGACGTCTCGTCTCGCCTTTTTTGCCACCATGACCTCGAAGCGTGCAAAATCGTTCAACGCGCGCCGCTTCTGGGTGGCGGCACGTTTCTTTGCCCATGACGAGTTCTCCCACTTGGTGATGGTACCCTCTTTTTCGAGCTGCTTGCGGATGACGCCTGAGCCAGCACCACGGGGGAGCTTGGTAAGACGGAAAGGCGTAAGGGAGAGATGGCGGTAGGGGAAGGATTGTCGGGGGACGGAGGTGGTGGGCCCGTCTATGATAGCCTGGGAGGGGATGAACAAAGGAAAGGCGGAGAAGACGGCTACTTACTCGGTTGTGGTCGATGATTTCGGCGATGACGGCGACTTTGCCGGTGGAGGGGCCAGCGTTGAGGAGGACAACTGGGATGGGTGAGCGGACAGAAGGACCAAGGACGAGTGCGACAGACCTCGACCGACCTCGACGAAGCGTTTAAAGTTGGATTCCTGGGCAACATGTCAACAACATCCGGACACGCCGTCGTCCATCCAGCCCGTCAGATCGCGATGAGACAGCGGACGCGACGAGGAGAAGGAGAGATCATGGAAGACACTCACAGACATATTTTGAGGATGGCCCGTCGACGTCGTGGATGGGGTAAACGGGGCGGGGCAACGACGAGGGGGCGGAGGGGGAGGTGCACCAAACAAGCGACAACAGTGACGAGAAGGGGATGAGGTCAGCAAGCAACGACGTTCACCTCCACCATGGATTCGGAGGAGTCCTTTGCGCGCCTCGTCCACAGCGCCAATCCCGCCGCAAACAACCGATCCGTGAATTATCCACCGGCGTCGAATGGGATCGACCCATTCTTTGACGATGACGACGGGGATCTCCTCGACTCGTCTCAACTTCCCCTCCCGATGCGCTCACAAGAGAGTGGTCTCCCCCTCACGCGTTCCGCAGCACTCCCCGCTGGCGTCGGTCCCTCCACCGTCTCTCTACCCCACGCTGGCAAGCCAAAGGGTTGGTCAGACGGTAGCACACCCTTCCCGGACGCGCAGTCCAGCTTGACCACCCCCTCTCGCCGCAGACGCAGGAAGTGGAAATGGCCATGGGATAAAAAAGTCGTGCCCACCGGCGAGCGGGTGATTGCACTCAACAACCCCCTCATGAACGAGGACTTTGGCGACAACTTTGTTTCTACCAGCAAGTACAATTCCGTCACCTTTCTCCCAAAGTTTCTCAAGGGTAACTCACTCCAACGTCCCACACGTTCTTATCACTCACCATTCACAGAGCAATTCTCAAAATACGCTAATATATTCTTCCTCTTCACTTCCTGCATTCAACAAATACCAAACGTATCCCCCACAAACCAGTACACCACCATCGCACCACTCGCCGTTGTCCTCCTCGCCTCCGCTTACAAGGAAGTCCAAGAAGATCTCGTCAGTCCCTCCTGCCCTTCCTCTGATTTCCCCTCATTTCCTTCCAGAAGCGACACCGGTCTGATTCGGAACTCAACGCTCGCATCACCAAGGTTCTTTCCCAATCCTCCACCTTTGAATCGCGAAAATGGAAAGATATCTGCGTCGGAGACATCGTTCGTATCGAGTCCGACGAGTTCATCCCTGCCGATCTCGTGCTCATCTCTTCATCCGAGCCAGAGAGTCTTTGTTTCATCGAAACTTCTAATCTGGACGGGTGCGTCTTGTCATATCCCTCATCCACTTTTTTTTACGCCCTCCCAGCGAAACCAATCTCAAAATCAAACAAGCGTCTCCTTCTACTGCATCACTTACCTCTCCCTCCCTCGTCGGATCCCTCCATGGCTCCCTTCGATCCGAACAACCCAACAACTCCCTGTACACTTTTGAAGGAACTCTGGAGCTCCTTTCTGACACAGGTACCCCCCGCCAAATCCCTCTCGGACCCGACCAAATGCTTTTGCGTGGTTCACAGCTACGAAATACCCCTTGGATATATGGCATCGTCGTATTTACTGGTCACGAAACAAAGCTCATGCGGAATGCCACGTGAGTTTTCATCTCCTTCTTGATTACGTTCATCTCAGTTAAGACCTATCATAGGGCTGCGCCAATGAAGCGTACCGCAGTAGAGAAACAGGTTAATGTACAGATCATATTCCTCTTTGGCTTTCTCCTCGCCCTGTCCATCGGATCCACGATTGGTGCGAGCATCGAGACAGTGAGTAGTTCGTCAGCATGTCCCTGCTGTCGTTCACCCGCGTTCAGTGGTTTCTCTCCAGTTCACAGTGGTACCTTTCGGAAACCAACACATTTTCGGGTAAAGGTCAGCCAGCCTTCTCTTCACACGTCGTCTTGTTCTGACCAGACACAAACCTACCAGCAAAGATGTTTGTAGAAGGTCTGGTGCACGATACACTTCTGATCAACTCAAGCTAACCCAATAACGACAGACATTCTCACATTTATCATCCTTTACAACAATCTCATCCCTATCTCGCTCATCGTCACCATAGAAGTTGTCAAATTCCAACAAGCAGCTCTCATCAATTCGGACCTTGACATGTACTACGCCCTCACCGACACTCCCGCCCTATGTCGCACCTCCTCCCTCGTCGAGGAGCTCGGCCAGATCGAATTCATTTTTTCCGACAAGACCGGCACGTTGACGCGGAACGAAATGGAGTTCAAGTGTGCAAGCATCGGTGGTGTAGTTTACGCTGAGGAGGTGGACGAGAGTCGGAAAGCTGGCGCGGAGCAGGATGGCGAGGGCGCGAAGGAGAGTTGGCGGACGTTTGATGATTTGAAGCGGGTGCTCGAGGGGGTAGCGACCTCCACATCAAGCCCGTCAACGTACATGGCCTCTGCGGGTAAGGTGTCCAAGAACCCGTTTGAGGCGGAGGCAACAGCAACGTCCGGCCGGGCAGCGGGCATGGAGGTGCTGAGGGAGAGAGAAGTTGCACACGAATTTATGACACTCTTGGCGGTGTGCCATACGGTCATTCCAGAGGTGAGAGATGGAAAGATCCATTATCAGGCGAGTAGTCCAGACGAGGCGGCACTCGTGGCAGGTGCCGAATTGCTGGGTTACCAGTTTCACGTACGTGAGACGTTTATTTCACTCCCCTTTCCCCTGACCGACGCGCGAAATGGGTTGTAGACTCGAAAACCCACCTCGGCGTTTGTTAACATCCAAGGGGAGACGGTCGCGTACGAGATCTTGAACGTGTGCGAATTCAATTCGACGCGAAAGCGCATGTCGACAGTCGTGCGTGCACCAGACGGCAAGATCAAGTTGTACTGCAAAGGCGCAGACACAGTCATTCTCGAGCGGTTAGGCAAACATCAACTGTTTACGGAAAAGACGCTCTCACATCTCGAGGTCTGTCTCCCGCCTTCGTCCCCTACCTTTTTTTCGTTGCCTCACTAATAACGGCAGGACTATGCTACTGAAGGTCTCCGCACGCTCTGCATCGCTTATCGCGACATCCCCCCTGCCGAATACGCCCAATGGGCAACCATCTACGCCCAAGCCGCCGCCACTATCAACGGGCGTGGCGAAGCGCTCGACCAGGCCGCTGAATTGATCGAAAAGGACATGTTTTTACTCGGGGCGACAGCGATCGAGGACAAGTTGCAGGAAGGGGTCCCAGACACGATACACACGTTGCAGATGGCGGGGATCAAGATCTGGGTGTTGACAGGGGATCGACAGGAAACAGCAATTAATATTGGGATGAGTTGTCGGTTGATTGGCGAGAGCATGAACATGGTACGTCGTTGAGCATTTCCCGGGTAGGTATCTATTGTTGAATGCGTAATTAGGTGATCGTCAACGAAGAGACAGCACACGAGACAGCTGAGTTTATCTCGAAGCGATTGAGTGCGATCAAGAATCAGAGGAACAGTGGAGAGCAAGAGGACTTGGCCTTGATTATTGGTCAGTCGTGAGCCTTCTCCAGTTCACGGTGGGCAGGAGTGTTGGAACTCACTACGTCGGGTGTAGACGGCAAGAGTCTGACGTTTGCGCTCGAAAAGGAGGTGTCCAAGTCGTTTCTGGAATTGGCGTTGTTGTGCAAAGCAGTCATTTGCTGTGCGTCGCAGCTCCGTCTCGGTATACCATCAGGGACTTTTCTGACGTCCGTGTCTTTCCTTTGTGTCCGGTAGGTCGAGTGTCGCCGTTGCAAAAGGCGCTCGTGGTCAAGCTCGTCAAAAAGAACCAGAACTCGATCTTACTTGCGATTGGGGACGGTGCGAACGACGTGAGTATGATCCAAGCCGCGCATGTTGGAGTGGGCATTTCTGGCGTCGAGGTAGGTAAAATCTAGATGATAAGCCATGGCAGTGTTTAGATGCTACACTCTCTGCCCTTAGGGTCTCCAAGCAGCGCGTTCGGCCGACATCTCGATCTCGCAGTTTCGATATTTGAAAAAGTTGCTGCTCGTGCATGGAGCGTGGAGTTACCAACGGCTGTCTAAGCTCATTCTCTGTACGTCGGCACACATTTGCTGTCCTTTGAGTCGGGGTTGATGTGGAGGTTAGATTCATTTTACAAAAACATTACGCTTTACATGACACAGTTTTGGGTACGCCTCTCCACTGCCGATGTTCGGGTTCTCACCAACGACCACATGCACAGTATTCCTTCTTCAACAACTTTTCGGGGCAGATCGCCTACGAGTCCTGGACGATCTCATTTTATAACGTCGTCTTCACCGTCCTTCCGCCGCTCGTGATCGGAATCTTTGATCAATTCGTGTCGGCCCGAGTGTTGGATCGGTATCCACAGCTGTATTCGCTCGGACAAAAGAATGTCTTTTTCACCAAGACCGCATTTTGGCTGTGGATCGGGAATGCTCTGTATCACAGCCTAGTGGGTGTTTTTTCATGCATGTGGTGGGAGAGCAAGGCTAATACAACGATGACAGATTCTATTTGGCTTTTCGATCGTTCTTTTTTGGGGTGATTTGAAGCAAGCGACGGGATTGGATTCGGGGCATTGGTTCTGGGGCACCGCGCTGTATCTCGCGGTTCTATTGACCGTGCTCGGCAAGGCTGCACTGATCTCGGAGTGCGTTCCGCTCTCTTGACTTGTGTGTTTTGCTGACGAGACGTCCTTTTCCAAGTTTGTGGACCAAGTACACCGTCGCTGCGATCCCAGGCTCGTTCGTCTTTACGATGGTCTTTCTCCCTCTGTACGCCGTTGTCGCCCCCGCCATTGGTTTCTCGACAGAATACGCCGGGCTCGTACCACGTCTCTGGACGGACGCCGTGTTTTACTTTATGCTTCTCCTCTTGCCTGTTGTCTGTCTCGCGCGAGACCTGGCATGGAAATACTATCGACGGACGTATAATCCTCGATCGTACCACATTGCACAAGAGTTGCAAAAGTACAACATTCCGGACTACCGACCTCGGCAGGAACAATTCCAAAAGGCAATCAAGAAGGTGCGGGCTGTGCAACGGATGCGGCGAAACCGCGGGTTTGCGTTTAGTCAGACTGAGGGAGGGAGTGGGGAGAGTGGGGGGTTAGGTAGGTTGGACCAGACGAGGGTGATCCGGGCATATGATACGTCAGGCCCCGCGAAGCCGTCGGGATACTGACCGAAGATGTGTGTGCTTTATTTCTTACATTCGGATGTACTTTTTTCTTTGTATGCTTATTCTAGATCTCCCTTCTGTTGACCTAATTTCATGCTGATATACCCAGTGAAAAAGTCGAGGTCCTGCCAGGGTTCGAACCTGGGTTTTGGGAATATCCCATGTCAAAATCCCAAGTGATAGACCACTACACTACAGGACCGCTGCACGCCACCCGTCATCACAACAGCAACGAAGACGACTTTCTTATAGAATCAGAACAGTACTGAAATTCCTACTACACTAGGTATGTTCTCTCGTGCTTATCCTCGGGATGTGACCTTTGGCTGCCAAGCATTGACTTTCGGCGCAGTCGTGTTGTATGGCCGGTACGCGCCCCGTGTCCCAGTCAGGTTTTCAACCCATGGCTATTCGTCAGAGATGTCAGTGGGTGTGGAAAAGAGAGGGAGTCAAGACGTACTGCCTTCCACGACGGAGATGCATCCTTCATAATGTCATCCTCTGTCGGTGGGAGTTGTCGAATGTGCTGGAGCCATGAATGCCATTCTGCAGGGACCTGCGTCGCATTGTTGTAGTGCTGCGCGAAATCGACCCATCTATGACGACCTGGTTTGGGGAGACGCAGGGGAGGGTGATCAGTAGTCTTGTGTATGGGCGCACCGGGAACGTACCTGGGACTTCGTCGTCGGGGTTCAGGTTTTCGAAATACCGGTTACCGAACCTGTCGAGTGGTGGGATGGAATTTAGCCCTGAATGCGTTATTGCAACGAGAGTGAGGACATACTGGTCAGTTCCGACAAGGGCACCAGCTTTGGCGTCACCGATGTACTGCATCTGATGCCACCATTGCTTTATGCCCGTTCTGCGGATGTTTCGAATGTACCGAGCAAGGGACACCATGATGATGTCTTGGGAAGTCGCGTTTGTGTGTATTTGGTCGAGCCTTTTGACGTCCCCGTATGTCGCCGATATCCCATGTACCATGATTCGTTCCACCACTATGATTCCAGCCCTAATACGACCAGCTCATCGACGTCTATCCTTCTATATCATTCCCAGACTTCCCGAGGCTAAGGAATGGCCTTTCAATGTCCCGCGCAGTGTACCATAATGTGCACGTCTGAGACTGCATCATGAAGACGTCATATCAGTTGCAAACCTCAGTTGCGAGTTTCTTTCTGGTATGAAACACCCCATTCCAGCTGGGCAGAGAGCAAGCCGGGGCACGCTCACCAGGCTCGTGCTGACATTATAGATATAGGATTCCTTTTGCGCAACGGGACAACTGTACGCCTTCCGGGTGATTCAAGGTGTCCGCAAACGATCATGCTATAAAGACGACATGGAGATGCTTCATGTCCCTTGTATTTTTTGGGTGGCCGTTGAGACGCCGATCGGGGTGTTCGGCAACGGAACCCGGACTTACAAGTGTGGACTCGGACTTTCCCTCCTACACCTCTGCACCATCCTGCTGCGTGCCTGATTGGCATTCAGCTATGTTTTGGTCGCTCCGCATCACCGAACATGTTGACGAGGTTGGCCAGTAGCCGACTGAGTCTGCCATACACAAGGAAGACTGGCGTGGCTCGCACCAGCGACATCTCATTGGAGTCACGGTACAGATGCCTGTTGGTTGATCTCTTGGACGCACTCCCTACGAGGAATTTCATATGTACCTTGGTGAGGGATCCAACCTATGCAAATATTTCCGGTGAACAGCCTCACTGGATATCATGTAAAATTCCTCGGCGCTTAAACAAGCTGCTACCTCCGACTCGCTCTCTGACACGGTCCCGAACA
>JBBPTJ010000119.1:0-22773 GCA_038094035.1 Pulveroboletus aff. ridleyi
CAGCTGCAATAGTGATCATTGGGATTGGTGTATTGGCCATTGCCACAGCATTAATCTGGCCTAAATGTAAATCAATAAAAAATGACTTTTTAAATTGCAATTACCACTGCAGTGACAATGGCTTGACAAGCAGCCAACCTGAGGTTGCTATCTCAGTTTCCCAGTGTGAGAAGAGCTGCTTCAATAGCTTTAGTCTCATGGAAAATGATAGAGGAAGGGAATGTATTAGAGGATTCAGACATGTCAATATGGTGTTAGTGGACATCACAAAGTAAGGTGAATTGTGGCATATTACAATAAAACTCTAATATCGATTACATCACCATTGTTTGATTTTTGGGTGGAGGCTCATCCAATATCCACACATATGCATTTATGTGATCTTTTATTCATGTTGAATAAAAATGCAGTGAATTTCATGTTTTATTGGTAAAGCATAGAAATATAAGTATTGTTGAGCCAAGACAGAGATATATGGTGAGTTAGTGAGCATCTGCTTGGCAGTTGTTGTATTGCTACATTCTTCTGGCCTTCAATCCCATCTTGCTAATGCCAAATCAAATCACCTGAACTCTATTTCTCTGCATATATGTCACCTATGATATTAGAAAGGGCCAACACACCATAAGAGCATTAAGAGAAAGAGCCCAAATTTTAATATCTAGGCATAACTTAGGTGCCAACACATTGGCCCAATCCCCCACCAGTCAATACTTATTTGGCACATAACTCTACACATATTCAAGTCACCAGTAAGAGAGCATTTCAGTGGAGTGTCAGTGAACATATTTAATCCAGACTTGACAGAAGATCAATCAGCTAGACTAGCCATCAGTATTGATAGGTACCCAAGGAGAATGGTTGGAACCCTGCTTGAATATTGGCTGACATTATGATAGGTCAGTGTGTTGGATTCATTGAACTGGCTGATAATGAGTGAGTGAGTGAGAGAACAGAGGTTGATAGTTTGCACACAAATAAATATAATACCAGTCAATTTGTTTGTGTACAATGAACAATGTGCAAATATTTATATGGGGAACTTAGGTGAAGGATCAGCCAATGATGTGAAAACCAGACCAACATCAGCCAGTCAAGGTCATGTCAGCAATATGAACTGCATGGGCCTACAGCATAGGAAACCAATGCATGTCCAGAGTCCTGTTGCATAACAATGCAACATAACTAAATGGTGAGCTATTTGTCTGAAATATGCCAATTTGCACATTGGAATTGATTGGTCTGTGATATAAGTAATAAATGTGCAGCCTGGCAGACCCCATACCCATATATGGCCTGGCTGGTATCTCTGGCAGATTTCTAAAGTCATCAATTGAATACTTAAATTTCCAAACCATCTAACAACATTGACTGAATATAATGATTAATAAAGATGCCATTGTAACATGGCATTATGTACATAGTGTCAGCAACCATATAAGTCCATAAAAGATATATGAAATTATAAAGATGAAATCAACTATCTCATGCACCTATTCCACCTCTATATCACACCCTTTTCACCTTCAATGGCCAACCTATGGAAAATGCACCCACCATCAATTGGATCTAGTGGGTGAGGAATGGAATCAGCTAATGCAGTGATCATTAGCTGTGGTGGTGCCAATGAGTGACAATCAGCAATGACCACTGGTGGTCCCACATTGGTGTTTAACAGGCAAAATTGCAGAGGGGCAGAGGATATTCTTGTCAGTAAACTTCCCCCCATGTCACAGAGACTGAGAGATGGTGAGGAGACAACCTTGGGTGGCAATTCACCATTGATCACAATTGCTGATGTTGGGAGGGCCAGCAATTTAAGCAGAAATCCACTGATTGGAGCAACAGGCTGGACAAATGATCCAGTCACCAGGGAAGCACCCATATTTGCTAATTGATTAGACAGGACCTGCTAATGCACAGTTTTAAATGCTTGAGCATGGCTCTACACAGTTAGTTGGAGGTTGGCAAGTTCTTTACTGAAGGCCTTGATAATCGTCAATAACTCAGCCATTTTTATTGCCCTAGACATGGTGGTCATATTGTCTATAAGGGATAGTTAGTGAACATATATGTGGTAAAAACTCAAGAACATTACCAGACACAGAGTTTCTTCTTCTTGGGCAACCCCACTCAGCTGATTGTGCTGGTGATGACAACCAGCATCTCTTGAATAGGCCATGGGTCACATTTTATAGGGGCATTACCATTCTGATGATCTTTTTCCAGGTCAGTTTGGGGGATGTCACTGGATGATGTGTTTGGCCACATTTGACCTTTGATTTGTCATCCAACTTGCCCATCAGCAGAGGAATCTTGATGGTGAGTTTGGTCTCTGATGATCTATGAGGAATTGCTTGTCTTGTAATGGGCCCAATTGCCAGGGTGCACCTTATCTTCAGGTGTTTGTATTCATCACAAATGTGCTTCTTTGTGGTAGGAACACATGATATGTCATGCTTCTTGCATCACTTACAGTGACTAATGTTCTGTTTTTGGCTATGGGATCAGTGGCATTCCTCTGTGACCAATGGGTTTTAGATTAGCATTATAAGGGGGCACTAGGACAGGTGACTGGTTGAAGTGAATCCATGTCTTCAGTGATTTCCTTCTTGACCATAAACTCATTCACCCACTGTGGGTTAGCCATACCCATTGCTATTTTAATGCTGCTAGAGATAGCATCCACAGTTGGGTGGTCCTGGTCTTTGACACCAACTGCTACATGTGCCTTCCCTTTTTGTTTCTGGAATGTGATGTTAGTAGGGTCCTGTTCCACTTGCATTTCATCTACCTCGCCCATTCCTCTTGCTTTACCTTTGCCCTTTGTGTTAACCAAATAAGTGGTAGCATTTGCAGCATCTTCAGGAAGGTCACATGTCACAGCTAAAATGGTAATGTCTTGTGGAATTGTAGAATGACAGCAAAATTCATATCAACAGTGTGACTTGATTCTGTCTGTTGGGTGTCAGATAGTTGTTGGAATTTCCCAACTCGGGATGTGGCAGTACATTAGTGCTTATGTAATCATCCCTACATCACACTTAGAATACCTTAGTTTTACCTTAGTGACTAGCTACTAAACTCATTACAGGTAACTGGTAATACTACTATAGTGACTAGCTACTAAGCTCACTACAGAGCCAAGCAACCATTTCAAAAATGGCATCCCAATTGGGCCACTTTCCAGTCTTCATTTGCTCCTCTGCTCTCTCAAACTCGATCATAGCAACAATGGCCATTTATAGGACCACAGTAATTTTGTGCTATGAAACTCCAATCAATAAAACATGATATTGATTGATCTTGTTCACCACAGCAGAAAAAATGGCTTGACAGGCTGCCAATCAGACCTTGCTGTCTTGGTTGTCCAGGGTGAAAAGAGCTGTTTGAATAGCCATAGTCTCCATATTAATGATAGAACAGGTGTTTATGTTGCTGGATCCTGATATGGTGATGATGGGGAGATGTGGGAGCTGGAGGGATGGTAGACATTGCAAATGAATGTGATTTGGTGGACATAGCTGACTAATGTCATTTGGTGAATATGGCCAACTAATGTGAATATGGTACAGAACAATAAAACTCTAAAAATGATTATGTCACTCATTTTTGCATTGTGGTAGAGGTCTGAATTCAATCAACCAGCAAATTTTCCCAATAAAACATGTATATTCACATAATGCATTCTGCCCTTTACATTTATCAAGATAAATGTGGTAAAATTCATATTTGATTCCATGATCTACCAAATTCATTCATGATATCGGTGGCACAACAATCTATAGATGCTGTGGACATCAATTCACCCATCCCAACCTCATTCTCCCTTTTTTGAACCCCTCCCCCCTTGCCAATTATTGACTCTGTCAATCCTTCACCTATCCCACTCAACTTCACCTTCAATGGAATATCACCCACCAGCTCATCATCAGCACTTCTGGAACTAGAGAATACACTACTACCATTGGGTGTATTGGAGAATATAGCCATCAGTAAATCAGCAAATCCACCAGCAGATAGGATGTCAGCATTTCTGCTGATAAATGGCTGAGTGGCAGAAACCTCCACAATGTGGTCACATTACCTTTTCCTTGGAATATCGGCCATCAATAATGTCAGTTTCACTTCATCTCAAACTGGTTGCCAGAAAGAACCTGTCTTTCTTCCTCCAACATTGGCATATTTCTCTCACATTTCATCAGTGAAGCAAGGTAGAGATGAACAAATGGAGGCACATCAAAATCTGGATGGTGGGGTGTGGTGCTATGAAAACTGTGAGTTTTTAATTGTAATTTTAATCAATTCATTGCATTCTACTCTAATACTCCTTAGATTTAGCAGCTTGATATGTTGAGTATGAATGCAGAGAATATATGCTGGAAAATGGGATCAATCTCATGGATTTTCAGAGTGATGCTGATAAACAACTTTGTACATTGTACAATACTTTTGGCAATTGGCTCATGCAGCTAGCACATTGGAGACAGGAGCTCAAGAAAAGAATTGCTGATCTGGAGGTGCTCTTGGATTACCTCAATCAACACAACCAAGTTTGGCAAACCATATACATATACATAATATATTCATCATATTTATTTATTTGATATTATTGTCACATTATTGTAACACAAATGATTGAAGCTGATTTTTTGACTGATAATCACAGTATACCTTTAATTGGACTGCATTTAGGTGTTTCCAAAGTGTCTTTTCATTAGTAAATATTGCTGATGAATGAGGTGTGTGATTTGACTGGTGTGTTTGGTGAAACAGTATATGTGGGTGCAATCTTTGATCATATTGCTGACTACAGGACCACTTATTAGAAACCCCCTTATCAATCAAGAAGCTGCTTAGATCTGATTGATTGTAACATGGAAGTTATTGGCAAACAACATCAACACTCTGGCTAATTACAGATTTGAAGTGTGGACAATACAGGATCCGTACCAAACTTAAAAAGGTCATGCAGGCAATTTCCAATTTGAATATATACTGAGAACCTATGTGGGAGCCACAAAGCTGGTGAAAGTTGTGTGAATCTTCAAATAATCCTTAAACTTTGAAAATGAAGCATCTTAATGTGGTGAATCCCAATCAAATCAGATTTAATTTGCTGACATGGCCACAATGCTACAGGGTCAATATAACTAAAAATGGAAATGTACCACACTGAGTGACATTTCAATTGTTCTTTCACATTCACATCTTATACCCCATCTGTGACTGCTATGACTACTGCCACCCCATTCATAGGCACTCCAATATTCAATGATTCTCCTTCAGACCTCAATCTTATGATTTCATACAACAGCTGTCAACTCAAGACAGCTGTGGCATTCCTTGTTGGTGATATCCTGTATGATCACATATGGAATGATCTTCAATCAGAACTGGTATGTAAATCAAAAATTGATCAGTATATTGATCCAGATTTTGTCAGACATTATTAAATCATCTCATGGTGCATGGTGCACTTTGAGGGGCTCATGCTTGATGTGCCTTCAATGGAAAACTCATTATTGTTGCTTTTTATTGATAAGGATTCTCAAGATTGCCTTTTTAACATTTTGCTGACACTGAGATCATCTGCCAATATCTTCAACCACATATTCCATAGGAAAACAACCTTAAAAAAGGCACCATTACAGTGGCTAAGTGGATTAAAAACATTTCCTGCTATTTCCCCACTCAGAAAGTCACTTATGCCTTATTCAACCTCTCAGACCCACATGCTGCAAACACCTTTCTTAGCAAAGGAGTATATGTATATATATTAGCAAAGCAAGAAACTGACAATTCAATAGGAAAATGAGCAATATGGCCAACTACCAAGGCTGGCCTAAGCAAGCAGGCCATGGCCCCCCTCTTCCTCCTCACAAGCTTGAGTGAGGAAGAGGACAAGAAAAAAGAGCTTCTTCTCCTCAAGAGCAAAGCAAAGGCAAAGACAAGGGTGAGTGAGGTGATCCCCACATTGGCTCCAGGTTGGCTGACATGGAATGTGCTTGTGTGTTGATTCAATACACTGCAAGTGGAGCTGTTTCAGATCCAGGCCAGTCTCAAGGAACTCAAGGTTCAGCAGGACTATATGCTAGCAGAGATGACTAGCATGATCTGGGAGCTGGAGGAGTTGGAAAGGGGCAAGGAAGGGTGGCCATAATAGCTAGGTAGTCTGGTTGATGGACCATAAAATAGAATCATCTTTATCTGGTCTAAGCATAAAGTAGAACAAGGAGAGAGAATAAAAACAGTAAGTAAAGAAGAGAGGTAGGAGAAAAATGAGATAAATGATAAAAGACATGATGTAGGGTGTTACCTAACCTGTCTTCATTGGGCTTCTTTTATTCATTTACACCTACCAGACTGTCCTAGATGTTCTATCAGAGGCAGGCTATTATCTGGCTGATTTTCATTTTTTTCATTTTTCATCCATCTTTCCCTACCAGAGTTCCACAGACAAGAGAAGATGGTCTATCAGACTAATAAAAATATTGTTCATTGAGAAATAAAATGGTAAAGGGAAAGAAAAATAGGACAGAAGAAGGAGAAAATGGTCAGTGTTCAAAATCTGGTGCTGTTATGCCTGATCCTGAGGGGTCAGATGTAAACTTGATGAAGGTCCTAAGATATTGAGACAAGGGGGTACCTTGCTAGTGGCAAGGTCAAAGGTTCATCCTGGTATAGACCAGATGATGGACTTCCCAGTGAAACAGGTGGACCAAGGACAATCCCTTGTAATCAGGATGAGACACAGGGAGAGCTAAAGTGCTCACTCAAGTGTAGAGCGGAGACACATGAAGAGGAGAGTTAGGATGTTATATGCCAAGTAGGTCTAAGCTAAAGAATACAGGTGCTACTTGGAGGTTTATATATGAGAATGGAGAGTTGCTGAGTAATCATATAGAAACCAAAAGAACAAGGAAGAATAAATGGCTGACTGATCGTTGATTCAGCAAGCCAATGGCGAAAGGAACTAATGGGTAAGCAGAGAACCTTCTAGAAGGAAAGAGAATGAACAAGCACATGGTAGGAAGAACTACGAGCTTAGCATAATGAGAGCTAAGCAAGGAGAGATAAATCTGGTGAAAAAAGAAAAGAGACAAGATGAGTTCATAAATCATAACAGGTGCAAGGGTGGACATTATACATGTCATACAGTGCATTGCTTTTATATACACTTGTTAGGTCATGCTAACCACTATCATTTCAGCTAACTGCACTTTAGGCAAGTGATACAAATTGCTCTACAACAGTCCTACAGCTATTTAAGCATGCTATCATGGGTGAGGGGAGATAAAGGTAGCAAAAACATCAATGTTATAACATACATGGTAATGAAAAAGGTTCTGTCAAGTCCAGGTCCTCTGGACTCAAGTCTGATTGGAGGTCTGAAGGTAAGTAGAAACAAGGTTCATAAAAGAGGGGTGAATGGAGATCAGAGTGGCAAGGGGGTATCTAGGAAGACTTGGCACAGGATTTATGTGTCACACCTTTGCCTAGACTTGGTTCTTGTATTTCAAAGAAGAGGGAAAAAGAGGGAGAAAAGAGAGTGTGTGTCAGATAGGAGACAGGAGAAGACTAACTCAATATTTGTACTAAAGGTATAAATGGAGTACTAAGGGCTTAAATACTAAAAGTCTGATTCAGAGTTTGGATGAGGAATGGAGAGACATATGGAAATGTACATTGGGTAAAGGAGAGCATATGGCATAAGAGAACATACATAGTGAGGGCATGTGGAATAGTGAAGGGTCTATGGAAACAGATTAAGGGTCAAAGGTAGAAAGGGAATACTAAATAAGGAAGCATCAGAAATCCAATAGAAAGGGAGGAAGTCCAAGAGGAGATTGTATGAAGTCAGACAAAGAAGGTCAGACTAGAGTTTTGGAGGTTAGAGTTAATAGGGGCCAGGACAGATATAACAGGTTCCCATCAAGTCTCTTTTATATGGAGTTTATATATATGAATTGTTGCTACTCAAGTAAATCATCCCACTGACAGATCTAATTATGTTAACACATAACTCACATATAGAGTGTTATAATTCTTGTTCCTGTTTACTTGTTTTACTCTTTTTCTTAGGACTTACATCCTTCCTTGCTTAGTTCTCATTATGCTAAGCTCATAGTTCCTTCTCTCACATACTTGATTGTTCTTTTGTGTTTTCTACTGTTCTATGCTTATTAATTACTCCTTTTTTGCCATTGGTTCATTGACTTAACCATCAGTCAGCATATTGTTCTTTCCCTATTTCTTTGGTTTCTATACAACCCCTTGTTTTTATATATAAATCCACCAAATAGCTCCAATGTATCCTTAGCTTAGACCTACTTGGCATTTACACATCCTATTCCTTTTCTTGTGTCTTTGCTCTACACTTGAGTGAGCACTTTAGCTCATACCTGTGTCTCATCCTGATAGTAGGGATTGTTCTTGGTCCACCTGCTTCATTGGGCAGTCCCCTGCCTATTCCTCACTAGGGTGAGCTCTTGACCTTACAGTCCATAAGGTACTCCCTTGTCTTCAATCTTAGGACTTTCAGCCAAGTATGTGCTCAACCCTTTGGGATCAAGCATAATAATAGGGAGTGTGTGGGTTGAGATAGAAACACAGTTTTCCCAACATTGGCAGATGTTATACTTGATCCTAAAGAGTTGAGTGTGGACTTGGCTAAAGGTCTGGAGATTAAGGACAAGGGGGTACTATCAGGAACAACTCAATTAACTCAAAGCGAGAGGAAAAGAGGCTGAAACTAAGGGATAGACTAAGGTGCAGATGAAACACACACAGAGAGAATAAGCCCAAAGTGATGAGAATACCAAGCACAAGGACTACTTTACAGGACGAGTGCTACTTGTATAAGGTATCTAACCCTAAGCCTATATCTAGATGAGCCCTATCCCTGAGTTTACTAACAGATATTAAATAATGGATTAAAATGGAATCCTAAATATGAAATGATAAATAAGCAAGAATGGAATGATGTCATGGTGATGTCAATAGGTTAGACCATGATGTAATGATGATGACATAACCTGATGTCAATGGAATGATGCAAGTTGAAGGTAGCCTAGACCTGAATTAGTGGATAAAGAGAATATCTTCAGTAATCAGGTGAAGATTAAGGATGGGGGTTTAAGATAATGGGTTTAAATCATAAATATCATAAAGGGAAAAATCATGGTTCTGACAGGTACCTTGCAAATAGCAAGGTCAGGGATTCATTCTAGTGGGAGCTAAATAAAGAATATTATGAATTCTCTTGCACCTAACTTTTTCTCACACTCCTTTCTCCTTCACTTTTCTTCATTCTATGCTCCTTTAGTTATGTGACCTCCCTGAAACTTATCACATGACTGGTCATGTGATAAGTCCAGACCCTGATATCATCCATGACATCATGTCTCACTGGTTATATATATAGACTACCCTAACCCTTATCTCCATCTGATCTCCACAACATTCCCATGATACCTCCTAGATCTCCCAATCCAATTTAATCTCCCCTTTGTATCCTGTTTAGTTATCTCCATAGATCTAGATCCAGATCTCAAGGTTCATCTCATAGCAGCCTTGCACTCTTCATCTTCATCCATACTTCCATTCTCTTCTCACATTCATTACTATACTGTCATTACCTATCCATGTATAGTAGTTAGATCCTGGTCCATGCATGGACCCAGGTAATATATAAGGACAATGGCCTAAGGCCAGGAATCCCAGCTTTAGCCACTTGTCAGATTGGCTCTCCTCTGTCTGCTAAGGGCTTGGTCTTCAGGTCTTGTTTCTCATCCCTTGTGAAGGCTGTACTGTGAATACTGCTCCAGCTAGCCCCCAATATGGGCATTCCTTCTTTCTGCTGGATAGCTCTGTTATCAGCTTTCTTTCTCTTCATCATCATTTGGTTGTCTGGCTGATGATTGGTAAGTTTCCCATGATCTGAAAAGCTGATCACAATAGAGGACTACCCAATGAAGTGGGTAGACCAAGGACAATCCCTTGTTATTGGGATAGGATGCAGGTACAAGCAAAAGTGCTCACTCAAGTGTAGAGTGAAAACACACAAAAAGGAAAGGTAGACATTTATATGCCAAGTAGATCTAAGCTGAGTACACCTGGTGTTACTTGGTGGATTTATATATGAGAGAAAAGGAATGCTGAGTGATCACATAGAAACTGAAAGAAATTGGAAGAATAATGGGCTGACCAATCATTGAGTCAGCAAATGAATAGTGGAAAAGAAGCTATGAGTAAATGAGAAATGAGATAGAACATGGAAGAACAATGGTCATATGGATAATGGAACTATAAGCTTAACATAAGGAGAGTTAAGCAAGGAGAGGGATAAGTCCAAGCAAAGGAAAAAGAGTAAATAACAAAGATAAATCATAATAGCAGCCCTTTTTCACTTGGCTTGAAAGGTACCATATGCTCAATTCCCAGAACCTAAATTACATAAGGTTATTACATACACTTTTCCTTGATTTGAAACAATAATTGTTATGATTTTTGGCAAGAATGGAATTGCTATTCTATCTGGGGTCCTAACACTGAAAATAAAAGTCTACAAGTAAATATCAAAATTTCATATTCATCTTAACCTCTTAGATCAGTCTTACAGCATGCATGGAGTATATAGCCATTGAAAGAAGCATCAGACAGGAGCAGGGAATCCTGCTAATGGAGAGGATGATGGCAATTCAGAATCAAAGATTGTGTAGTTGAATTAGTCAATTATAAATAGTGACAACAAGTTCAACTTGATCCCATTCATGTTCCAATGCACAGAAATCTATTCAATGATACTATCACTGAGGTTGCATTTTTCATGACCTTATATGACACTATCTTACTTGATATTATTCCAGATAGGTTTGGCTTGCAACAATCAAAAGAAAGGGTTGAGAGCCTGTTTTTGAAGTAATTCATGTTAGTTAATGGGGATCTAAGCAAGTGAATGTTTCACTCATGGAACCAATTTGGTATGACCAGGTGTGCTTTTGGTGTCAAGCATTGACCTCCTTACTATATATTTTAAATACAGATGGGCCTACCTAATAACATGTATATATATACCTGTGCATCTTGAACATCAAACATTGATTGATTGATCCTCTGGGCCCAATTTTTTCTCAATCTTACAGTGATTAGACCTTGCTTTTTCAGCTCTTGCCATCACCATAGGTTTCACCTCTCTTCCAGTTTGCCAAGGTGGCAAAGGGAATTGTGAGTGTAGAGATTTCTATCAGAGTGAGGATAATAATTGAATTTGCCAGGAGTGTATGCATGGGATTAGCAATTATCCACATCCCACTTGACTTACTTTTGCCTTCTGATCAACTGCCCACTATAAGTAATTCTACTTCATTCTTGGACATTTTAAAGAGTATTATAGGAAGACAAGGATTACTGTTGACATCAGTATGCAGGATGAGCTCCTTTAGAACTGTGAATTTGGGCCCCTGGAAATTGTTTGATGAACCTGGTGCATCCTATGTGCATTTTAATTTCTCTAGTTTCAGTGACTGCTATTCATGAATGTCTGGTTGAATATCATGTATTTCATAGCATTTATAATACAGTGCTTAAGCTACTAAAAATGTAGTGCAGTGGGCCAAATTACCATGGTGAGAATAAGTATGCAGGTGTTGCATCATAGAGGGCTACTGCTAATCTCTGCATACATATATGTGAAGAGATATATAATCCAAGACCAGGGGGGTAACTGAGTGTGGGAGTTGGGCTTATATACATATGCTTCTACTCTCCACCTGAACATCCACTGCTCATTCCCACATGCAAATCTTGATGAGCAGTCCAATTCAACACTGTACTGAACAAGATTGAGCACCTTTTCATGGCCCTGCTGTTCCATGACCACAAACAGCATGAAATGGAGTCTTATATGACAGATGCCAAGCTCACAACAACCCCTTACATCAACTACTATTTCTGCCCTTTGATTGTTAATGCCAATACTAATGTATTTTCATGGCAGCTTGGAACAGAGAGTGATATGCTGAGCAATGGCACTCAACAGTGTGCATGGCTGTATCTATATAGAATTACAACTTTCCAATATTATCACATGTTACATTACTTCCTAATTTATTAGTTACATGTGACTGCAACTGTGCTAACTCTATTTCTCTCTAATCTAAAAGATTATGAATGACCCAGGAATGGGCCCTGATGTCTTGGAGGGAATAGAATTATTATATACTCAAGAAATGAAATCAGCCCATTTCTCAGACTTCTCTTTATATCATAACTGGAAAACACTGGAGGCACTTGCTCTCACTGAAGCAAAATGGTTAATGACATCAATGTTCTCATTCTGAATCCTTTGATATTCTCCTATTTCCCACTCCAGAATAGCCTTTGTGATCTGTTTAAAATAATAATCCCATATGAAACATTTTTCTTAGAAATAAAAAAAAACAAAGAACATACATACCTGCTGTACTGCTAATGCTGTGTCACCAATTGCACAACCACCAGGTAAAGGTAGTGATAAGGGAGTAGGATCTGCAAAGCCAAATATTAATGTCTTGATAATCTCTTTTAACACAATATCTCCAATTTTAAGTGATATCTATAATTTCATTTTAAATATACAAATAGGAGGGATAGGAAAGAGAAACCAATGTACCTTACTTGGCATCTGCTCCCCATAGTAAGGGATACTAGTCAAAATAGTTTTCACCATGTTTGCATTCTGGTTTACTGTGTTTTTTTTCCTAGCTGATAACAATGACAGATCATTGTCTGAGCAATACTAAGTGCTACCTCCTTATTATGCTCTGATACTAGCATTTGAGGATTCACATAGAGTTTGGAAGTTACCTTGTTGAAAGAAACCAGATTAAGATTAACTTGATAAGCATGACTAACTGCCATAAGTTCCTGTACAGCACTTAAAGGCATATGCAACACAAAAAGGATGTTTTCACTAAGACCATAGTGTGTGTTTGAGGTATTTCTGGTATATTGACCTTGCAGATCCATGGTCACTGTTTCCTCTTGTATTGTTGATAGTGAGCCCAAGTTAAGCCTTGGAAAGTACTTCTGCAAAATAGTGGTGGTAAGATTGTATAGAAAATGACAGGTGAGTCAAACTGGAAAAGAGGGTGTACTGTTTTGTAAGACCTTGTTAACATTAGATCCATTCCAAAAATAAGGATTGTTCTGCTTCTGAAATGTCTTAGCCACTGGCAAAAAATTATAGACAAAGATATAGCATTGATATCTAAGCAATGAAAAGGATGGAAATGTGATCCTAATCAAGGCAGTTATGATGGGGTGCAAAACCCCCAAGGTAAAATAAAATAGGCTTTGCAAATGCAGGAGAAATCTGCCAAACACATTCTTGAATAACCCTGTTTTGTTGTTTTGAATGAAGGTTGCCCAAGGTGAGTGTTCCATCCAGGAGAAAAAGATTGCATGACAGGTCTGTTGCCAAATCATAGTCATACTGAAAAGAAGCCATCTGGAAATCTTGTGGTGAAATGCTAATGGTTTATACCAAAGCAGCATACAAATGCTCCTGAATGCAGTGGTCATGGATAAGCTAGTCATTGATAGCTTAAATGCCTTGGCCCCCTTTGTAGTGCCAAACCATAGAAGAGAAGCTTGAAT
Organism: Pulveroboletus aff. ridleyi; assembly: GCA_038094035.1. Classification (NCBI taxonomy): domain Eukaryota; kingdom Fungi; phylum Basidiomycota; class Agaricomycetes; order Boletales; family Boletaceae; genus Pulveroboletus; species Pulveroboletus aff. ridleyi. The sequence goes on from JBBPTJ010000119.1 coordinate 13,642, forward strand.
ATCAGAGATTATGGGTTGAAAAATGAGGCCATTAAGAGATTGCCTGAACAAGGAGTTGTGTTTCATGAGACCATTGGAAAGAATTGTCCAGTTAAAGTTGTCATAGTGATTATGACCATCAGTAGGAAGAGCAGATAGAATAACTTGTTGACAGGCCAAGATAGAGAAACATGCTGAGGTCCTGAGATCATTAAAAGGAAGTTGAACAAAGGATCAATTTGCAACCTAAACAGTAATATTATCACCTTGATGTGAGCAGGCAAATCTAGACTGGCTGGATTCTAGATATGCAACAGGAGCTGCTGCCAATCAGACTGCTTTCATTCTGGTATAGGGTATAGACCACTCTATTGAACAGAGTTGCCCTATAAGTGTTACGAACAATTACTCGCTGCATCACTGGCCTCGGCCTCACAGGCTACTACAGAGCCTGGCAAAGGAAAAGAGGAGGAATGGGCTCACATGCACACTATTATCCAGGGGACAACAGGTGGTCAAAGCTGGGGACGCCAGCTGAGACACCTGGGTTTATATACTATGGTACTGTGCGCACGAACCATAGGGTCCGTGGGATGATCTACTATACATGGCTAGTCTACTGTACACGGTCGTGAGGGAGTTCCCATCAGGGTTATCAGAGATTAAAGGGGCGTGCTAGCCATGACATCATGTGATGTCATGGTCTGGGCCCTGGTCATGTGACAGGTCCCGTGACGAGAAAAGAAAGGGGCGTGAAGATGGTGCATAACATTACCCCCCTTTGCTACGACTCAAGTTCCAGATGAGTCGTTGCAAACGGAGTGCCAGCTTCAGGGCCATAGGTAGTAAACAGTTGGTTCATCTCGTCGAGAGACAAACCACGCAGAGGGCGAGGGGCCGAAGGGGAGGAGTGATGAAAGGCGTCAACAAGATTGCGAGCGTTGTCAAGGTGGGAAGCCGGTTCCCACGTGTCATCTACCTCATCATACCCCTTCCAACGCACACGATACTCCAGTTTTCCCCGTTTCAAGCGGGAGGCGACAACAGCCTCGACCTCGTATTCGGGATGCCCTTCTTCCGAGACCTCGATCGCGTCAGGGTGAGAGATCGGCTGTCCAGGCAGCGGGGATCGGTAGGGTTTCACCTTTGATACGTTCACAACCGGGTGAATCTTGAAGGATGTGGGGAGACGCAGTTCAACTGCGTTTGGGAGGATGCGCATGATGTCGTAGGGCCCGAGCCATCATTGCGTTAATTTACGGGCAGTGTACGGTAATTTCAAATTGTCCGTACTGAGCCACACCTGGTCACCGGGAGCATATGCAGGTGCTTCGGACCTGGCCGATTCCTGATCATGCGCCATGCGCTTGCGAGTGCGCTCCAGCGCTTGCTTTATCTCGCTGTGCACACGTCCGGTGTCGGCAAGAAAGCTTCTGGCCAATGTGTCCGAGGAACCCTCAAAACCCATTCTAGGGGAGTAGTTCCTGGTGACGGCGAATGGCGAGGAACCGATGGACGAGGAGAGAGAGTTGTTATAGTGGAACTGTGCCAGTTTGAGATAATCTAGCCAGTCCTGTCTCTTGGCGATGTAGGCACGTAGATATTGTTCCATTTCTCTATTAATTCGTTCGGTTTGTCCGTCCGTTTGTGGGTGATAGGTGGTGGAGAGTTTCTGCTCGATGCCCAATAGTTTACATAGTTCGGCCGTGAAAGAAGACATGAACTGGGGACCCCGATCCGATACTATCATGCGGGGGATGCCGTGTTGCGACCATACATGGTCGCGGAATATTTTAGCTAAGTCAAGAGAGGAAACAGTCTTTGCACATGGTATATAAACGACTTCCTTCAAGAATCGATCTACGATGACACAAACGGAATCGATCTTGTCAATCTCCGGTAACCCAGTTATGAAGTCTATAGATATATCCTCCCACGGGTGGCTTGCCGCTGGGAGGGGTTGGATTTTTCCTGCTGGTGCTTTGGACGAACCCTTCGTGAGGGCGCACGTGTAGCAGTGGTTTATGTATGAGATAATGTCTTTGCGCATTTGTGGCCAAATAAAGAAACGATTTATTGTATGGTATGTACGGGCTTGCCCGTTGTGACCCCCCAGAGGATCGTCATGGCATGTTTTAAGGATTTCGGCGCGGATGGAAGGTGGAACGTAAATCCGGCCAGTGAAGTCATGGAGGTATACCCCCCGTTTAGTATCATACGAATAATTAAGAACATCGTTAATATTTTTTGATTCTTTTTGTATTTTTTGTAACAAGGGAGATTCTAAGGTAACGTTTTTTATAAATAATTCGGCTGGTAGCACTGTGACGTCCTTGTTGAGATTCTCGACCGCATCGCCGTGGTCTGGTCGACGTGAGAGAGGATCCGCACAGTTCAGGGATCCAGGACGATATACGAATTCGAGGTTGAATTCTTGGAGTAGGGCGTGCCATCGAGCTTGGCGGCCCGAGAGTGTTTGAGGTTTCTTCCAGTACTCCAGATTTTTATGGTCAGTCCAGACCTCGAATCGTTCTCTACCAATTAGATAATGTCTCCATTCTTCAAGAGCTCGAATAACCGCCATCAATTCTTTGTCGTAGATGGGGTAGTTTCTCTCGGCTGCGTCGAAGGAGTGGGATAGAAATGCGCACGGCTGCCATTGCCCATCTTCGCATTCCTGCCAGAGGATTGCTCCAGTTGCAATGTCGGAGGCGTCTGTTTCAATGCGCATTTGTCTCGTGCTATCCGGATAGGCGAGGAGGGGTGCTTCCATGAATTTCTTTTTGAGAGCGAGGAAGGCCGCTCGTTCGGTGTCGCCCCACCGGAAAGGGGTGTCTTTCTTTGTGAGGTCATTCAATGGCCTCGCAATTTCTGCGAATTGGTCAATAAATTTATGGTAGTAGTTACATAGGCCTAAGAAGGCCTGGACTTGTTTCAGGCGTGTTGGTTCCAGCCAGTCGGCGATTGCCTGTGTTTTCTTTTCTTGCATTTCTACGCCGTTCTTGGAGATGTTCATTCCAAGGAATTCGACCTTGTCCTTGGAGAATGCACATTTTTCTGGTTTGATATATAAATCGTTCTCACGGAGACGTTGTAATACTTCGCGGACTAGTGCTTCGTGTTCTTCTTTTGTCTTTTTCTTTGTAAATATCATCATGTCGTCCATATATATAATGAGGAACACGTATTGATCTGAAAATATGTCATTCATCATATTCTGGAAAGTCGGGGGGGAGTTAGTAAGTCCGAAGTACATGACCGTTGGCTTGTAGGCCCCGATTGGTGTTACAAACGCCACTTTCCATTCGTCGCCTTCTTTGATGCGGACATTATTGTAGCCCCAGCATAAGTCCATCGCTGTGAACATGTCCGCGCCCTTGAGGCGGTCTATAAGCTGTGAAATGAGTGGTAAAGGGTACGCATTTTTGATGGTTCCTTCGTTTAAATATCTGTAGTCCATTACCAATCGTTTTTTACCGTCCTTCTTCGGGATGAAGAATACTGGGGACATTTGTGGAGACTTGCTCGGTCAGAGGTAGCCCTTCTTGACTTCTTTGTCAATAAAAGTCCGTACTTCTTCCAACTCCGTGTCGGATAGCAGGATAACTCTCCTCTTCCTTGGAACGAAGTCGGGCTTGAGATCGATGGCGTGATCCCAGTGTTTGCGCAAGGGCATGCAGTTGGATTCCTGCTCCGAAAAGACGTCAAGGAAGTCGTGGTAGGCCGCCGGGACCTTCTCAGCCATGCCGTCTTCAATGACATGGATCTTGAACCCGAAGTATCCATCCCGTTGCGACTTGTAGTTGTCGCAGTCCTCCATGCAACGGGTGAAGTTGATCTTTTTCTCGATCCAGTCGATTTCCGGGTTGTGGCGAGCGAGCCAGTCATAGCCGATGATTATTTGGTTGGAGCCCAGCTCCACGATGAATGCGTTGATCTTCTCATGATGGTCCTGCAACGCTGCAATGAGTTCTACTCGGTGAGTTACTTTTCCGGCCTTGCCCGGAGTACCATCGGCATTAAAAACTTGAATCTGTTGTACAAGGGGGATCATATCGATATTGTTTTTGGTGCACCATTTGCGATCGACGAAGGTGTTGACGGCGCTGCTATCAATGAGTGCTTTTATATTATCTTCTTTTTGTGTGTTTCCTGCAGGGAAGCAGACGGCAATGTCCACTGTGAATTCTCCTCCACTGATCATTTCTTGTGTAGGGATTTTATTAAGATTAAGGTCAGAGCAGTCATTCTTAAAAAGGGAATTAAGCACGCTATATTTATAGTCTGGCGCCAAGCTCCGAAGAGACCCCCCTATAGACATATCAGAATCTATTAAAGATTTCAGCACCTGGCTGATTGTCCTAACTGGGAAATCTCCATCGGTGCACTCCGAGAGTTCGGCTACAGGCTCAGTGCCAGCTACGGGGATTTCTCCCTTGAGCACAGTCAATGAGTCGTCTACGCCTACCACTCTCGTACCGGTGCGCCCGGAGTCCAGTCTACTTACTTGTACAGGATTAAATACTGCTGCGCTCGTCGGCTCGAAACCAGATCGTACGTGTACAGAACTTTCAACGGGAGAACCGCAGTCCAAATGTGAAGTAACTATTTTTTTGATGTTTTCTAATTTTATTCTTTTTTCTTTTGTTTTGTCCAGCTTGCTAGGCGACACCCTACCGTCGACTAGCTGCTTCCTTTTAAAGCCTCAGATGCTTTTGTCCGGGCTTCGGTTTCGAAGACATCGGCCCAATAGGCACGAGCTTCGTCCGACATATACTCCTGTCGGGAGGAGGTTGCCGCGCAGGCCTTGGTTTCGGGCAGAGTTTCGGAGACGACCGCCCACGTCTCGGTGTAGTACCCGTCCTTATCGGGCACCCATACTTGGCGCATATTTTGAACTGGCGCTTGGTTCCTATCTTGTGCCAGATTATATGGCTTCTTCGGGAGCCGGCAGTCCCGTCGGATGTGGCCTGGTTTGCCACAATTGAAACATGTGTGGGTATCGGGGGGCCCCTGCACAGCCCCGATTTCCATGGGCGCTCCCCTTCCAGGTTGCGTCCCATACTGAGTGAACTGCTGATTAGGCGGTGGTCCTTTTGGCGCGTTGTACCTTTGCGGTCCGCCGTACCGCCTTGGTTGGAACCCGCGTTCTATTTCCGCGGACTCAAATGATCAACTGACTTTTTGGTATGCGTCAATCAACTCAAAGATGTCATTTTCCACCGACATGTGCAGGTGGACTTGCATATACACGCGGGCGTCCACTGCCTGCTTGAGGATTTCGATGCTGTGACCATTGTCGATCTCGGCTTCCTTAAAGAGTACCTCGAAGGTCTGGAGGAACTCGTCGATGGGGCGGCCCTGCTGCTTGAGCCTGTTCAGTTTTTGCAGCGATTCGTGGGCGAGCACGTCAATTTGGAAATGCTCCCGTATTTCCTTTTGGAGCTCTTTCCAATCGGGCCAGCTGTCATCTCCTTGTAGGTAGCTGAGCGATACCCCTTGTTTGTTGGTGGCGTCCGCCAACTCGGCATCGCAGTATTCTTTGAGTTTTAATCTCACATAGGAGGCTGCGTCGCCCTCCATGCGAGAAAGGACCGCTACGGTCCGGAGCTTGTCGGTCTCCCAATTTTGGAGGGAGATCCATACTTTCAGGTTGGTGAACCAAACCCGAAACTTTGTACGGGAGCCGTCCCACTTGCCGGGATTGGCGACTTTCTTGGCGAGTGCAGCTGGGCTGTCGGCCTTCTCCTTCAGGAGAGCCCTGAGGAGGTCCTTGAGGTCATCGGTGTCTATCTGGGATGACGACATGGTTTCTTGGGGCGGGGGTTGTGGTTGTCTTTGTTTAAATTTGAGCCGGTAAGGCTCCTGGGTGACTTGGGGAAGTGCTTCAAGCAAGCCCTCAAAAGAGGGGGACTTGCGAAGTTGTGAATGTGCCTGTTCCGGAGAACCCGGCACCGATTCGCCGAAGAGGGAAATTTTGAAATCCTACAGTCCTTACTCGCCAGTATCTTTCAACCGACGTCTGGGGACGCTTGCAGGGGGAAGAGGTCAGGTGATGTGGGGAGGGGAAGACCGCTGACAGCTAAATCTTCTTCAACAGCTTGATTTGGACGGTGTAGGTTCCGTCAAAAGGGTAGACTCTTGATAACGAGAGGTGTTGTACGCATATCGTGCGCTGATGACGGACGTCACAGGTGTTCCGCGAACCTGGTAACCCCAAACCACAGGGATTACGTCGTAGTGCACTATCGACTAAAGCAACTTTATCCTTATTTATACGGCAGACAACCGTGTATTCAAGCTGTTAAGGGTGCTATGCCCAGGCCCGTCATGTGGTGCCTCTGCGCTATGTCCCTTATGCCTGGGCCCGGCAACCGTATATAACGGATTTGCTTTCTTTCTTGATCCGGTCTTCTGATGGGGATAAACGCTCACCCGATCTTGATATCTTCAGCGACAAGACGCTACTTTCACCCGAGGGCAGTGTAGAGAGCTTTGACCAAGTGTTACGAACGATTACTCGCTGCACCACTGGCCTTGGCCTCACAGGCTACTATGGAGCCTGGCAAAGGAAAAGAGGAGGAATGGGCTCACGCGCACACTATTATCCAGGGGACAACAGGTGGTCAAAGCTGGGGATGCCAGCTGAGACACCTGGGTTTATATACTATGGTACTGTGCGCACGAACCATAGGGTCCGTGGGATGATCTACTATACATGGCTAGTCTACTGTACACGGTCGTGAGGGAGTTCCCATCAGGGTTATCAGAGATTAAAGGGGCGTGCTAGCCATGATGTCATGTGATGTCATGGTCTGGGCCCTGGTCATGTGACAGGTCCCGTGACGAGAAAAGAAAGAGGCGTGAAGATGGTGCGTAACAATAAGTATCTATAATTTTCATTAACTTTTAAAAGGGATAAAAACCATATCCAATTAAAACATACTTAAGTAGACAATTAGGTTCAATTTATTGCACATCTTCCTGATCATTGCCCAGCAAAGTAAGCAAAGCAACTCATACTTCCATAAATCATTTACTCAATTGATAGCAAGTACCAATGACTCACCTGGTCCCTTCGCCATTGAAGAGGATACCCTTTTCTCAGTTTCTACATTACTTCCAGATCCCTGCATAGTATCCTTCTCAATATCATTCTCAATATTATTCCTTTTTTATTACTAAGCTTTTCCTCTGGTTCCCATAGAATCCTAAATAGGTGACTGAGATTGATTCCTAATCAATGGGATAGATTATAAGGAATGAACTCCTGTGATTTTTGGATCTATAGCTAGGAATTATGAAATAGGGCCACAAGAAAAGTATGTTGAAGAGCTGTGCAATCCCTTGTGAGTTTATTTGCTAGCTCAAAACATCCATTTGGAAGAAAAGATCCAATATAAAGAGTGTAATCCATAGAACATCCAAGTTTCTTCCCTTCTAAGTTAACTTTCTGACATATGATAGTAATCAGCAGATTGTGAAGAGCTGGAAGAAGCTTAATGGACTTGAATTTCCCTCCCTTCATCAGCTCATATACTGATGACAGTGCAATTTTCTGATTAGGGGGTAGCTTTTTTAGAAACTGGGGTAGAGTTCCAAGCATTAATGTAGCTGTTTCATAATCTCTTGTCATTAAGATATGAGACATCCATACAAGAAAGGATAGGATTCACTGTATTGGGCAGGAATAATGATTATAGGACTTTTCCTGTAGTTGACATAGCCTGACATTCATACTAGAAAACCAGATAAGCTCAAAAAAAGCAAATTAAGATGGGAACTCATACCAAGATGTCAAGCAGCCTCTAAAATCTGAGCTTAGTGAAAAGGCATAATTATTTCCATCCAAAAGGTAACTAGGGACCAAACAGCAAAGGGAGTACAATGAAATATAGGATGGCTGATCTTGAGACATAATGGATTCATATTGCTTTTGCAATAGTGAGTCAGAAATCCATTTTAGAGTTCTCTCAGGATAACCCAGGGATTGAACAAATGCCATTTATCCTAGTTCTTGACAAAAGGGGGCAAATGGAGCAGAAAATCTATCTGCATCAGAGGTCTGTCATAAGTATAATCAAGGTTTCAGAGGTTATTGAGCCAAAGATTGCTCAGGAGCCCAATTTTGAGATAGGTGGATTATCAGTTGATAGTCTGGGTTGACTTTTGAAATATGTTGATATAGGCAAATAATATATTGAAAGGTCAGATATGTGAATGGAAGAGGTATGCCATGACATCTGACAACAGGCTTCTTTCTTCTATCATCTTGCTTCACTTCATCATGGTCATAGAGCTTTACTTCATGGTCATAGAGCTTTACTCCCAAGGAACCCTTGTGTGCAGTCTACCAATAGCCACATCCTGGCTCAGGACAATGATAGGCAGGTTCAACCAATAGTCCATCAATAGGTTGAGAAACTTCAGCAGGTAGGGGAAAGATATTGTCCTCCAGAACAGAATACAAGGAGAGAATGTGATTAGATAAAGCTAGTTGTGCAGCTTTGGAGTAAATTGCATATAGATAAGGGTGTTTCTTGTTAGGGCAAAGGTGACTGAGAAAATCCTGTGGCCATAAAAAAACCTTGCAAATTCAACAGAGAAAGCCCATAATAGTATATTCAATCTGTAATTTTTCTAGAGCAATACATTTAGAGGTTGTGTCATATTCATCCTAACCCCTATCAACTCTGATCTCTGAACCTCTAGTCCAAATTCCTCCATCCAACTCCATACCCTTTTCACTCAGACTTTCTCCTTTTCCTATTGGATTTCCATCATTTCATATATAGTATTCCCTTTATAACTTCAACCCTTCATTTTTTAGTCATAACTCTTAGTCTGTTTTCATAGACCCTTCCCACTCCACATGCACTCCACTACATACTTCCCTATGCTGTATGCTCTTCCTTTACCTAACATACCTTTCTGTATACATATCTCTCTATTTCTTTATCTGAACTCTGAACTGGACCTTTAGTATTTAAACCCTTAGTACTCTGTTTGTACCCTCAGGAAAAATATCAAGTTAGTATCCTTCTGTCTCTTTTCTGACACACACATACCTCTCTCTCTTTCTCTTTCTCTTTTTCTCTCTCTCTTTACAAAAGATGAGGACCAAGCCTAGGCAAGGGAATGACACATAAGTCC
>JBBPTJ010000120.1:0-22773 GCA_038094035.1 Pulveroboletus aff. ridleyi
CAATCTCTAGCTCGACCTGGATGGCGCAGAAGATCCCTATGTAAGTACCATAGATTTATTGTTCTCTATGTATTGATTGATGTGCACACAAAGCAAGTCAGTTTCTACCAGACCAGTCATTGTCATCATACCGATGAATTCCCAACCCGCTCCCTTGACATGGTAGAGATTGCATGTGTTCCCCGTGAATGTGTCATGGTGAGCTGCAGCATAGATACCCCTCTGCCTGAGTTCCTGTGCTTCCTTGTCTGTGAGGTCCCATCACAAGACACTTCTATTCCTCGACTTTAGAACCTGAGGCAGGCTTGGGCCAAAAGAGCTACAAGATGTTGTGGACAGGTAAGTACACTTACATACATGCATATATGCGACTCTATCTGAGAGATGGGCGAGCAATGTTCAACAGATTCAAGACAGTTGTGGACACAAGGAACAACTTTTGCCGGAGGCAGCTGCTCAAGCTAGCGCTCAAGTCTCGGACGGCGCTCTCACATTGCTCTGCATACAGATGCTATCGAGTCTTTGGACACATGTACATTAGAAACAACAGTGTATTGTGTTAGCAGTAATGAAATCAATTGGTAGTATTCATACTAGAACTAGAGTGACCTAGGGAGAGAATGAGTTTATAGCGAGACCTGACTAGGCAACCAGGAAAGCGCTCTTCTGGCCAGATATTGGCTTATATGGCTAGGAGTTGTATTTCGTGGCGAGGGAGCGTAGGTCTGGTGAACCTCGCGAGCGCAACTTGATCTAGCCACACCTTGCCAGGTCTGGCTAGGTATCGCTAGATTTGGAACGGTTTGCTGATGTAACCGCAAAAGACGCGCTCGCAGCACGTGACTTGAGCTGTGCTTGACACTGCCACAGATCCGTTTGGACGAGCACAAATCCTGCAAACTGCATCTGTCATGCCTACGAACCTCGCAAGGATCTCTCACGGATCTGCTTAAACTCCAAAGGCTCTTACCACATCCGTCACTGATATAATTCGCGGCTTTTTTTCGCAGTGGCCTTTGCCCTCTCCATGGCCATGGCATCACTCGTAAAAACAGGAATACATGCACATCCGAGATTGACTATCCAGATTACTCTCATGAACGCGTCGACAGCTATACAAAGTGCGTCACTCCTCGGGGCCCTGCTCAACATCTTGCGACCGCACAAGCGGATTATGCTCTGGATCGGCATCCGAGCCCGCAACGTCTTCCCTCTCATTCTCAGAATACAACCACGTCACAATCATGCTCATGAGCCCAGATAGAGCAAGAATGCCACATTCGACGCCGAGGGTCACGACAGTGGGTAGTTCGCGCGGAAGGAAAATCTGTAGTGCAAGGGCCGCGGCGAACAGTACGATTCTGGAAGCGTGTAAGTCAAGGGTCGATAAATGTCATTCGGTGGAACGACATACGACCATACCAAGCAGGCAATGGGGAGACTGTGCATGAACGCAAGACACGGCATTCCCAGTGCTATTTGATTGAGGGTCTTCATAACCTCCGCCTATCATTGCCGACGTGAGTATCACGAGGAGACTTCACCTCTGCTGTAGGAACACACCGCAGCGCTGGCAGCCATGAGTCCTGGGTCGCTGTATACATTCATCAAGGCGAAGGAGAATATAATAGACCCGATGGTTGAAACCACTGAACAATAGATGATGATTTGGATCGCACTTGCAGGACCAGGGGGGTTGGTAGCCACAACACCAGGGACAGCAAGGAAACTGATGTTTACGGCAAGCATCACTGTAGACTGCGAGCCATGAAGTATCTGGCGTGAGGAGCAAGTAGGACTCACAAAGAGGGTATATCGACTCAACTCGTTCGTGAGCCTGCTGATGAAACTCTTCCACCGGGGCTGGATGATGATCCCGTCTACCCAGAGTCGCTGCAGACGAATAGCATGTTCGTTCAGTGATCCGAATAGGAGCACATTAACAACTTTGAACAATCTACTATGATTCCATGTCTGTCGTCCGAACAAGGGCGTGTCCGCGTTCAACCGTGCACCTGGCTGACCGCAGAAATTCAGGAATTGGTTTTCAGCTAGTGTCGCGATTAGCAAAACACGTATAAGACACGTCCAATGATACTTACTGAACTGCGACATTAGCCGAGCTTTGTGTGATATCAGCACCATTTCATGACGCGGCAAGGGGTAGTCGTACCAATGACCCAGATATTGTATGGATCAGAAATCTCGGCACCTTTACCAAAGTTTAGCACATTGAGGCAGGGTGAGGACTAGGAAATCTACCTATGAGCGAGTTGACCAAGTCCGAGATCACAGTAAGCTCATCCTGTGCGAACGGGCACGTGGATAAATTAGCAGTTATTATATCTGATGATTCGATGAGAACGATATAGCAACTCCACAAAGAGGATATACCGGTCTTAGCATAGTTGAGCATCCCTCTAAGCTCTTCCGAAACTTCTCCTGGAAGCGTACGATTGTGCGGGTAGAACTCGCAGTGAGTCCTTGTATTCATATCACATATGGAACACTTTAACCAGGGTCAGAGACGAGACAAAACGTAGCGAGTATAGACATACCCAAAAGATGGCTGGCAGGAGCATACCAGTACCGGGCCTTAACAAAGTATTCTGGCCGGATGTCAATAACAGAATGCATCGGAGCATCAACACGTACTGATATGACTATGTCCACTCACTCCCTGCAAGTTGACACCGAGATCGTCCAACGAGTTTACTGGATGGACCCAGAACAGAAGGCGGTTTGTGTGATCAACAAAATAATAGCACCAGCTTCCTTTCTCATCCACATTCAGAACAACTTCTGTCAGCTCATCCAGGGTGACATCGTCGTTCTGTATCGCTAGCTGAACGAGTGTCGTAGCATAGAAAATGATTTCCTTTTCGTGACGAGTCACGTTGCTCTCTGTGAACAAGCGCTTCAAAACGTGTTCATGACTGAACGGAACGCGGTGAAAAGGAAACCAACATACAAATCCTTCGTGATGAAAGAGAACACTTCCTTCGGGGTGGATGTAGTGTTTCCACCCGTCTGGAAGTGGCGGCAATCTGTTGAGTTGAGAGTTCTCGTGAGATGGGGAAGCCTCGCGCAAAGGGCGAACTCACGGATGCAAAAGAGTATGTTGCCCAGCTGGGATGCTCAAAGACTTTGGACTTTGACTGGAGTCCAGATCGAACAGACAGTCAGTGGGATCGGGACACAGGAATCCCAGGCGGCCGGTGACCGGTGACCCACCTCACGACCTTCTTGGGTTTATAACGCTGTGATGCTCCTTCTGGAGTCGCGGCAACCGGATCCGGTTTGAAATGGCTACTTGTAGAGGAATCCCAGTATCTCGATAACACATCCTGCCAGCGAACGTTGCGCCTCACGGGTAGGGCTGCAAGAGTTCTACTAGCCTCTTTCTCTCGTTCTGTAGACTGTAGGCCATGCGAATGTTCCCTCATAGGGCTGTCCTCTGCCACAGGGACATCGTGTGCATGCAATCGGTCATTGTGACGGGCAAGTGCTAGAATCGATCTCCAAAGAGAAGTAAAGGGGACTCGAAGCGCGAGCGCTATGTGTCTCAAGGACCGACGGAGGCGCAGGACGAGTGATAATAGGAACCGAAGTAGACGTGAAGCCGTCGAGTTCAGCATTGGCAGCCGGTGGTATTGCCAGTGATTAATGGGATGATATCACAAGCGCTGTTGGTCCTAGTGAAAGCTTGAATGGAAGCTCGAACGTTGAACTTCATCACAACTTCTGCCGCACTAGGTTCGACCGGGCCGAGCACAGCCATAGCATGGACTCGGCCGCGAAGTCACGCTCGTCCGAAGATCTAGTACTACACTCGTCGTCGGCGCTGCTTGTTCAAGTGCCCTGACGCCCCGCAATTCAGGCTACCTTGCGAATGGGTTCTCCGTTCCGGCCTGGTTCCGACGGGTGCTACGATCAAAACCCTCCATGTGCTATCAATAGCTCACATGCCCGTGTACATACCCTGCCGCAAAGATCACTGCAAACATACCGGTATCCTCTTCGATCATCCCCACGAAATCCTTACCGAGATCCGGTGTATGAACCCAGAAGAGAAGGCGGCGTTGGTGATCAACAAAGCAGTAATGGCGACGTTGACGATCGTCCACATTCAGGTCGATCTCCGTGAGAGCATCCATGGTGACACCATCTGTGTGAAGCGCTCGCTGGATGAGTGTCGTGGCATAAAAAATCATGTCTTTCCAATAGAGTAACCTCATTCTCCGTGAATATGCGCTTGGAAAGGGTCCAAAACCACGGATAGTATGGACAAAGACGAAGCACGCTATTCCTTGGCATGATTATACCAAGTCCATCCATCCGGATGGCCTAGCCGCTGCACAGTAAACTGGGTGCAAAAAGTATGTGCGAGACACACACAGTCCGATATCTCATTTACCGTAGCTTACATTGAAAGCTGTCAGGGGCGGATGAATTTTATAATAAAAGTGGGCTTACAAGAACACTGGGCCAACTAAGATTCCGGGTGGTCCGTCACTCCAGCGGGCCGGAATGAACAGAATTAAAGAAACGCATACATCCAGTAATTCCAGGTGCCCTCACCCGAAAAACCGCCTCCGCTCGCAGAGCCATGGTGCCCCAAGAGGTGTCGTAGGGAGTGGATCAGATCGGGGCTCGCAGTCTGAAGTTTGAGCTTGATATTTTTTTCAACTCATCCTACCACCGAGTGGGACGCAACACAGGGAGAGCTGCCAGATAGTTGTCCTGTTATCCCGCCCCTGCAGGTCCCGATGTCTGCGGATGTTCCTCGACGGGGTTGTCGACTACAGGGATACGCTCGTGTGGAGTCGGGTAAGGGGCTGGCTTCCGACGTACAAATGCTAGAACTGACTGCCGAAGTGAAGTCAAGCGCGACGGCTACGCGTCCAAAGGACCCACCAAGCCGGACGACGAGTGATAGGAAGAATACGCGTGCGCCACTAGAGACCAGCATCGCAGCCTGCAATCTGGCGGCTTTCTGTCAACTTCATCAGCCGCCCAACGGTTTGCTTCCGAACTGACGGTGGCGGAGGTCATGATGCCGCAAGTCTCGAAATACCTCTCTCATCTGCACCCTGTCATTTTTTTTGAAAACCTACTGTCGTGTATCCGAGTCACCGCTAGTTCCATTGGGGATCATGCACTTTGTAGGGCTGGGATATATGCTGTTAGAACTCTCGCACCATCGATATATTGTGCGCGTTGTTTATTGAATATTGAACACCCAGTGGCCGGCATCTGGGAACGCAAACGAGACTCGAAAGGGCCCTGGTATACTGGTTGGACCCTGTGGGATCGCATCTTATCATGGAGCGCGTGTAGAGGAGACACATTCAGTGGGAGTGCGAGGAAGTATGTAGGCTGACTCGGATGACCAGTCCGTCACATGAGCAAGCAAGCGGCATCGAGCGGTGGCATCCCTGGGAACGTGCCAAGAGAAATCGCCCGCCGATAAGGAACCCACCTTCCCCCAGGATGATTAGGATCTCGAAACAGGCATTGCGAGCAGATCTAAGGTCCAGGACCTTTATTTAATTCCCAGCCTTGTCCGATCAATATCGTACAGCCTCGCTCAGGGGTTGCAACTCTCCTCCCCCACACGCAGGCGACGAATTTATATTTTGGCCCGTATAGACTCGCGATACTGTTGTTCCCTCTGCAAAACTAGATTTTCCGGAGCCTCTTTGAGGTGTAACTTGATGCGATGGTCGATCGTATTGTTGCCATCAATGCAGTTGAGAATCGGTGCCCATGTACGACAAGGATTCATTGAGAGCAAATAGAACACTGGAGATATATACATTCGCATAGGCACAAGGACATCTACAGTCCAAGACAGTAGTATTCCGGTCCAGATAACATCCATGAGCAGGTCAAGGACTATGAGAACTGCACTACTTTGAAATGCCCTGCCCAACATTGTGCAGCATCCCGGAGGTTGGCTTCCACAACAAACACGTGGAATGTAGCTGTCACATTACATGTTAATTCAACAACGCAAGTATAATCCAGAAAATGAGATATTCGACCACAACCATCACAGTCGCGTAATATTTTGAACTATAGGTATGAGCCATAAAGGCCACGAGGAAGAGCATAATTCTATATCAATGTAAGCAAAGCAAGAAAAGACACGACTATGCAGAATGACGAACGACCACAACATATAACCACTTGGGAGACTATGCATGATTGCAAAGCGTGCCTTTCCCCATTTCCTCCGATTGAAACCTTCCAGGATCATCTAGCATGGTGTATGAGCACTATGAGTAGATGACATACAATGTGGGACAGCAACATACCACACGTGAGGTATCTGCAACTCCTTGATCCCTGTAGACAGCTAACAGAGCAATCGAAGACAAAATAGATGAGAGCACTAAAATCAATGAAGAGTAGATGATCATCTGGGCCGGACTCGGAGGCGAGTTTTCATGGACAACACCAGGAATGGCAAGGAAGCTAACATCCACGGCAAGCATCACTGTACACTGCAAGCCATAAAACATTGTGCATACAGAGTTAGACAGACATACCAGGAGTACACACTGGCCCAACTCTGCCTGGATGCTCTCTTTGTAATCTTTCCAACGTGATGGGATGAATTTCCCATCCAGCTGGGCTTGGTACAAGCGAATAAGTTGGTGACTCGGTGATCCAAATAGAAGAAAGTTGGCGAGGTTGAATCCAATACCCCCAAACCAAGTCTGCTCTTTGAACAACGATACATCTAGGTTAACACGTGCACAGGGCTGGCCATAAAAATTCGCAAAATGATTTTCAGCTATTGATGCATTAGGAAAGTAGACAACCAAAGAATTCAGATGACGCTCACCAAAGGACACCATCAACCGTGCTTCAGATGATATCAGCATCATTTTAGGGCATAACGAAGTGTAGTTGTACCACAGGCCCAAACATTGCATGGGTTGGAAGTGTCCCCACCATCTTCACGCAAAGTCAGCAAAGTTCAAAGACGACAGGGACTGGGTAAAGTTACTCTTGAATGAGTTGACAAAGTCCAAGGCCGTAGCAAGTTCGTCTTGTGTAAACGGGGTCGGAGACGAATCATTAGCTATTTTATCTAGTAGTTCGATCAGAGTACAATCTAGATATTTCACAAGGGAGTATACCAGTCCTGGCATGGTTGAGCATCCCCCTGAGCTCTTCAATGAGTCTGCTTGGAAGGGTGCGATTGAACGGGTAGAGTTCACAATGCGACCTCAAATTCACATTATGTGCGATACTCCTGAGTCAGGATCAGTGTGAGGATACAACGTGACAGCGCAGACATACCTCAAGGGCCATTGAAAGCATACCAATACTGTTGTTCAATGTGATACCCTAAATACACGTCAGAAAAAGCAAAAGAATAAGTGACCAGACATAACTAATGAGGCTATATTCAGTGGGCTCCCATGAGTCGTTGATAAGAGGTAGCGGGGCTGGATCGACCCAGAAAAGGAGGCGGTTTTTGTGATCAACAAAGTAATAATACCAAATTTCATGCTCGTCCATATTCAGGACAATTTCTGTGGACTCATCCACGATAACACCATCCATCTCCATCCCAATCGCTCGCCCGATGAGTGTTGTAGCATGAAAAATGATATGTTTTTCATAGCGAATGACATCGCTCTCTGTGAATATACGCTTGGAAAGGGTCCACAGCTATGAATCATGCAGATAAAAATGCAGCATACCAATTCCTCATGATAAAACAGAGGATTTCCAGAGGGATGGACGTGTCGAGTCCATCCATTTGGAATTGGTAGGCTATATTGAAAACTATCAAGCTCCAATGACTCTCGCGGTAAAGGTGAACTTACGGGGATAAGAACGCTTTTTGCCCAACAGGCATTTCGGGCTCGTCCCCCTCGCTGGGGCCAGAATGAATAGAATTAAAAAGGTGCATACACAGGCATCCTCACCGAACAGCACGAACAGGTGGCTTATGCGTACGGTAGCGCCATGGTCTTTCAAGAGGCATCACAGGGTATGATTCTCCAATGCGACGGCCTTTGAAAGTCCGACCCTCTAGCAGGATAAATTGAGGGGGTCGAATCGGAGCCCCAACATCGTGATAGTATTCGGGAATTGGAGCCTGGTCATAATATTTTGGTAGTACGTCCTGCCACAGAGCAGCATGGGGATACTGCACGGGCCAAGCTGCAAGAGATTTGGTGTCCTGTTCATCCACCCCCGATACTTGGGGATGTTCTCTGATGGGGCTCTTGTCCGCCATAGGGATATCGGTTGTCCTGGAGCTTCGCTACCCACCTGGCTGCCTCTTCTTATTCTTTTTCCTTGGGAAGAGGCACAAACGGAACTGGACAATGCTAGTCCCTGGCATATGGCACCGAGGCACGGGAATGATCACTGCAAAGGCACACAGGCACACCGTCAGTACGGCTGGGCGCTGAGCTGCCAAAGACTTAAGTTAATGCCAGGGGGCTTTCCCATGGTCCACTGAAGTAAGAAGAAACGTATTTTCGATTTGAAGGCCTTGACGGGCCTGTACAAGGTCGCCTTGAAGACGGACGATATCCTCCTGATGACTCTACCTCAGCACTTGATGCTCTCGGCCATAGGTATGTCTTACGACAGTGCCTACCAACACTTGTCCGGGCGTAACGCTCTGTAAATTGCTTGCACCAAAAGCCACTACGTCCAGCGCCAGAGGACAACGTTAGTTCCTGCCATCATTCATACCGCTCGTGCAAACTGTCCAATGTTTCAGATCACTGCATACTCAACGTCAACACCCACCTTATTATAGCCTTGACGAAACCGCCACAGGAAATAAGTGCATATGTGATTATGTGCTCTGAGAGTGGTTTATGGAGACGTCAGGTTATCATTCGGCAACGTGTCTGAAACGAGCGCGTGAGTCATGTCTATTGGACAAACCCGAAAGAGGTAAAGATGATATCGGGGGTCATCAGTCGACGACGGCTTTCTACACCATGGAATTGGATCCATGAATGGTCGAGCAGGCTGTCCGAGTCGCACCCGGCTTGGCAGTGAGGCTGACAAACCTGGCACTTGGTTTGCCCGATTTGGCCTCAGGCCAATCATTGCACAATGCATAACTGCGTCTGCAAAATGCGGTCGAGATACATTGAACAATGTTATAAATATGTACTAATTGACATAGACACGAGTTCAAGATAGTGATAATATTACGAATGGGTTGACGACCGTGAAAACTGCGTCATTGCATGGCCCTGCTCAACGTCGTGCGGTGTGTCTGCAGGTGGGTCACGTTCCGCAGACATGTCCCCAGATGTGGCAAAGTTGCTGTTGCGGTTTCCAAGGAACAGCCATATCACGCTTGCGCTCACAAGCCCAAACAGCATGACAACGAGGCATTCGATACCTATGATTATCAGAGTAGCGCGTTCGTTCAAACCAAGGATATGTATCGCGAGGGCCGCAGAGAAGAGTATAATCCTGGGTCTATGTGAGCAATGTAGGAAATGATGCGACTGCACAGAATGACGAACGACCACTTGATGCAAGCACTCGGGAGACTGTGCGCGACCGTAAGGCGTGCCATTCCCCATTTCCACTCATCGAGGATGACCATGTTGTCTATCTGACATGATCAACATGAGCATTACAAGTAAACAGTATACACAGAATAGCAACTTACCACACGGGAGGGATCCGTACGTCGCTGATCCCTGTATATACTCGACAAGATGACCGAGAACATGATGGACGAGAGCACTAAAATCAATGAAGAATAGATGATGATCTGGGTTGAACTTGCAGACGCATTGGTAGGGACAACGCCAGGAATAGTGAGGAACGTAATGTCCACAGCAAGCATCACTGTAGACTGCAAGCCGTAAAGTGCCGGTCATACAAAGTTGGACCAACTCACAAGGAGTATACACTGGCCCAACTCTTCCTGGATGTTGTTGGTGAGATTCTTCCAGCGCGATCGAGCAATAGCACGGTCCAGACGGACCCATTGGAAATGGATAGCATGGTCGCCCAGTGATCCGAGTAGAAACAAATTGGCAAATTTGAATCCAATGCCACCATCCCATATCCAGTCGTCCAGGAATGGTGTATCTAGGTCAGGACGTGGACATGGCTGACCGTGAAAATTGAAGAAATGAGCTCCGGCTGGTACTGTATTAGCAAGGCAGACAACCACTGAGATAGTTCGAGTGCCACACACCAAAAATTGACATTAGTCGTGCTTCATATGTTATCAGTATCATTTTGTGGTAAGATATAGATATAGTCATACCGATGACCCAAACGTTGTGTGGACATGAAGGTTCCCCACTGTCTTCACTCGAAATCAGCAAACTCCAAAGAATAACAGGGATAAGGAGAAGATACCTCTGAGTGGGTTAAAAACATCCAAGATCGCAGTAAGCTCCTCTTTTGAGAATGGTTGCGGTGAGGCATCGGTGACTATTGTTTCTGGTAGCTCGATAAGAAAAAAATGTAGATATCCTATATAGGGGACGTACCGGTCTTGGCATGGTTGAGCATCCCTCCGAGCTCTCCAAAGATATCTTTTCGAAGGGTACGTTTGTGTGGGTATTGTTCGCAATGTCTCCTTAATTTCACGTTATTCATAATATTCCTGGGTCGGGCTCAATGTCAAGATAGAACGTGGGAGGTGCATACATACCTCAAAGACCACTGTAAGCATACCAGTACTCTTGCTCGATCCAATGCCCTGAACCGCGTGAGCAAAAGACGGTAAAAACTGATCAAACATACTGAAGTGACTATAATCAGTGATACCGAAGGGGTTAGGACCGAAATGTCCCGGTTCAACTGCATGAACCCAGAAGAGAAGGCGTTGTTTGTGATCAACAAAGTAATAATGCCAACGTTGATGCTTGTCCACGTTCAGGACAATTTCCGTGAGAGCATCCATGCCAACATTCATGCAAACTGCTTCCCGGATGAGTGTCATTGCGTTAGAAATCAGGTCATTCCCATGGGAATTAACATTGCTCTCGGTGAATATACGCTTGGGAAGAGTTCAAAACCACGAATAGTATGGATTAAGGCGAAACATACCAATACCTTGTGATAAAACAGAACATTTCCTTCAGGATGAATATACTGAGCCCATCCACGTGGAAGATCTGGGGGCCTGTATCGTAAGCTGTCAGCGGCGGATGAATCTTATGATAAACATGATATTACTTAAAGAAGGACTCCTGTCTCCGAACAGGCATCCCGGGGTGTCCACCACTCCGCCTAAGGGCCAAAATGAACAGAGTCAAGGAGGTGCTTGTATTCAGCAATTCTAGGTGTCCTGACCGAACGGGTAGTCGCACACGATACCGTGGTGCTCTGAAAGGTATTGCGGGAGATAGACTAAGTATAGGCACATAGTCTGGAGTCGAAGCCTGATATCTTTTCAGTTCATCTTGCCACCGAGCGGGGCGCCACACAGGGAGAGCTGCTAGATAGTTACTCCCTTCATCCGCTCCTGCAGGTCTCAGCATCCGCGGAGGTTCTTCAATGGTGTTGTCCACCACAGGGGTATCGCTTGCACGGAGTCGAGTAAGGGGCCAGCCGCTCTGACGTACGAATGCTAAAACCGACCGCCAAAGTGAGGCGAGTCGGAATCGAAGTGCGAGAGCTGCACGTCCGAAAGATCCACGAAGCCGGACGACAAGTGATAGGAATAATCGGAAGACATGTGCGCTAGTAGAGACCAGCATTGCGACCTGCAACCTAGAGGCTTTCTGTCGACTTCGTCAGCTCCCCAACGGTTTGCTTTTGACTGACGGTGGCGGCAGGTGGCTGATGTGTCCAACAATGGGCGATGCAACGGCATCGCAAGTCTCGAAATACCTCTCTCATCAGCACCCTGTCGTTCCTTCGAAATCCTGGTACTGAGTGCTGTTCTGTGTCCGGGCCACGGTCAGCCCCATACCAACCATGGACATCGTGCGCTTTGTAGGGCAGGGGCGCACATTAGAACCTTCGTACCATCGATGTATTGTATTGTACGTGTTGCTTATTGAATGTCTTGTGACCGCATCATGGGAACGCAAAGGTGCTGGTGGGACTCGAAAAGGACCTGCTCGCTTTGTTAGCCCGTGGGATTACATATAATCACAGAGCACTTGTCGAGAAGACTCATTTAGTGGGAAAGCGAGGAAGCACGTCGACTGATGACTGACCTGTCACATGAGCGAGCAAGCCATCGAGAATGGCAGATCGCGGTGGCAGTGGCACTCCGCATCCCACTGTGTTGCGTGCGCACCCATCCCAGGGGACAGAAACAACTGCAGTCACGCGATGATGAAGACAGCCTTCTTCACCTCAAGTTTCGACGGTGCATAATCCGTCCAGTTATTCTGGCATTGCGAGCAGATCTAAGCGCTGTCCAGAACTGTGAGCATCCAATTCCCAGCCTTGTCCGTGTTAGCGAATGGGGCGCAAGGTAGAATAGAGGACCATTGGAACAGTAACGAGTGAGTACGGTATTCGCCCTCCAGTGGTCGGCCTGATGCGGAGAGGGACGGTGCCGAACGATGTGGGAAATAACGATGTCCAAATATGGTAACGCAGCGAGACTAAACGGGTAACGAGCCAGAACGTCGCACAGCCTCGCTCAAGGCGACAGCTGCAAACTCACAGGCAACATTAAATTTAAACTCCTATTTTTAAGAATCCGAGATGTTAGCAGCAACCCCATATCCACATATCATGGCTAAGATCATGACCCCCTTTGTTGGAATGTTAAGGGCACATTGTAGCTGTAGAGCCATGATATGTAATTGGGAAAATGCGCAGCAAGGATCTGAAACCGAACAGAACATGTACATTAGCATAGGCACAAGCACATTCAGTCCAAGGTAGTAGTATTCCAGTCCAGATAACATCCATGAACACGTCAACGACTATGAGAACCGCACCACTTCAGGGAGCCCTGCTCAACGCTGTGCTGCACCGGAGAGGTCATCGTCCGCAGTCATTGCGATTCCAGAGTGGAATACAGTCACATTACATGCTCAACAGCGCCAGTACCACGCAGACAGCGACATATTCGACCACGACAATCAGAGTCGCGTGATCTTGTGAGCTATAAGTGTGAACCGCAAAGGCCACGAGGAAGAGCATGATTCTATATCCATGTGAGCAAAGTATGAAAAGATACGACTGTCGAACGACGAACGACAACGCAATGCATCCACTCGGGAGACTGTGCACGACCGCAAAGCGCGCCATGCCCCATTTCCTCGCATTGAGTTTCTGTATAATTATCTAGCGTGGAGAACATGAGCACTACGAGTAGATAACACGTGGAATAGCAACATACTGCGCGAGAGGGATCCGCAGATCTCGGATCCCTATACAGAGTTAACAAGGCGATCGAGGACGTAATAGACGAGAGCACTAAAATCAATGAAGAATAGATGATCATCTGGCTTTTACTCGCAGGCGAGTTGTCATGGACAACACCGGGAATAGCGAGGAAGCTAACATCCACGGCAAGCATCACTGTACACTAAAAGGCATAAAATATTGGACATACAGGGTTAGACAGACCTACCAGGAGTACGCATTGGCCCAACTCTGCTTGGATGCTTTCTCTGTAATCCTTCCAACGTGACGGAATGAATTCGCCATCCAACCGGACTCGTTGCAAGGGAATAGCTTGGTTATTCGGTGATCCCAGTAGAAGCCAGTTGGCGAGGATGAAACCAACACCCTGATTCCATGGCTGTTTTTCAACCAACGGTACATCTAGATCACGACGTGCACAAGGCTGGCCATAAAAATTCGTAAAATGATTTTTGGCTATTGCTGCATTAGGAAAGTAGACAACCGGACAATTCGGACCACACTCACCGAAGGATGCCATCAGTTGTGCTTCAGATGATTATATTAGCATTATTTTTACGGGATAATAAAGTGTAGTTGTACCAAAGACCGAAACATTGCATGGATTAGAAGGGTCCCCACCGTCTTCGCTCAAAGTCAGCAAAGTTCAAAAGACAACAGGGACTAGGTAAAGCTACCCTTGAATGAGTTGGCAAAGTCCGAGACCGTAGTAAGTTCATCTTGTGTGAACGGGGTTGGAGACGAATCATTGGCTATTTTATCTGGTAGTTCGATGAGAACATGATCTAGGTATTTCGCAAGGGAATGTACCAGTCCTGGCGTGGTTGAGCATCCCCCTGAGCTCTTCGAGGAGTCCCTTCGGAAGGGTACGATTGAACGGGTAGAGCTCACAGTGCGACCTCAAATTCACGTCATTTGCAATCCTTCTGAGTCAGGATCAATATGAGGATACAACATGACAGGCGCAGACATGCCTCAAGGATCACTGAAAGCATACCAATACTGCCGTTCAATGTGATACCCTAAATGGATTGCACGTTAGAAAAAGGAAATAACAAGCGACTAGACATAACTGATGAGGCTATAGTCAGTGGGCTCCCACGAATTATTGATGGGAGGTAGTGGGGCTGAATGGACCCAGAAAAGGAGGCGGTTTGTGTGATCAACAAAATAATAATAGCAGTTTTGACTCTTGTCCAAGCTCAGGACAATTTCTGTGAGGTCGTCCATGATAACGCCATCCTTCTTAGCAGCTTGCTTGATGAGTGTCTTGGCGTAAGATTTGATTTTTTCTTCGTACTGAGTGACATCGCTCTCTGTGAATATACGCTTGGAAAGGGTCCCCAACTGTGAATTATGCGGATAAAAGGGAAGCGTACTAATTCCTCGCAATAAAACAGGGGATTTCCTGAGGGATGGACATGCCGAGTCCATCCATTTGGAATTGGACTTGATGGCCTATATTGAAGGTTGTCAGGGCTAATGAATGTCATGGTAATGGTGAACCTACGGGAACACGAACACCTGTTGCCCAATGGGGATCTTGAAAGGCTCGTTGTTCCGACTGAGGGCTGGAATGAACAAAGTCAAAATCGTGCATACATAGACATCCTCACCAAACAGGGCGGACGGGTGGCTCCGACTTATGCCAACAGCGCCACGGTGCTCCAAGAGGCATCACGGGAAATAGGTCCTCATTGTGATCCAGATCCTGGTCAGGGTCGTCCAATACGTTCTTCCACTGAGAACGCTGCACAGGCCGAGCTGCCAGAGTTTCGGTGTCCTGTTCATCCGCCTCTGCAAGTCCGGATGCTTGCAGACGTTCTTCCACGGGGCTCTTGTCCACTGAAGGGATGTCGCTCGGATAGAGTCGAACAAAGGACTGGTCTCTCCGACATCGTGCAAATGTTAAAACTGACTGCCAGAGTGAAGCAGACCAAGCTCGAAGCACGAGAGCTACGTGTCCAAAGGACCGACGGAGACGGGTGACGAACAGTAACAAGAATCGGAGCAGGCGCGCGCTAGTGGGGGCCAGCATTGCCAGCTGGTGGTCGTCCTGAAGCTTTATTACTTACCCGGCCTGCCTCTTCTTATACGTTTGTAAACATTACCACGCGCATCCGGTGAGGCGGCTAGGATAATGGATGGTACGAGAATATTTGACCCCAGCGGGCTTCTTCCAGGGCACACTCCTTCCCTGAGAGTGCGTAAAGAACGTACATGAGCACGCTGCCAACCGGCGCTAGTAAGGGAGGGAGACTACTCACAGAGGATTGCCAAGAGCCCGGTGCTGGTGTTGACCCTCCCCAAGGTGGAAAGATAGAGGAAGGAGCCCTGGAACCCAAAGTGCATCAACGCGTCGAACCTGTCCTGCCGTTGGGCGTATTTGGGTAACAGGGTGTATGCGCGGGCGGTGGTGACGAGACCGAGAACGTCGACCGTCCCGAAGCAATAGCAGCAATGTGGGTGAGCGTGTTGTCTAGGGTACTCATGGATACTTAGTCATTGGCGGAGAATGGGAAAGAGCAATCACGTCGGTCAGTGGCAGCCTGTCGCACGCAACCGCATTGCGATGTTTTCCTGATTCATCGCAGCCAACGTAACGGTCATGCATCATGCATCATGAGTGACAAAGTCACGTGCAAATGCGAAGAGGGTAAGGCGCTTAAAGAACCGCAGCTATTATTATTGCGAACGCATCAGGCGTGCTGCGAGTTTATTGTGAGTACCCACGGAACAAGGAACTTGGCTTCCCTCACAATCGGAAGGCCCTCGCAGACAGCATCCTCCTCGAAGTACGAATTGGCTGATAATTTGCCCCCGGTATGCATTTTCGGTTCTTCGTAAGCTTGGCAGCTCGCTCGTATGCCCCACGTGGGATCAATGCGAAGGAGGCGAAAGGCCGCGTAATGTGATTCGGATCCCACCTGTCCGCAATATCCCCCTTCGCCAGGCTTCAGAGTAATCTCTCAGCAGGTCCATCCGGTCATCCTCGCTAGGCATCAGAATGCACCACCTCGGTCGCATCACGCCATATAGCTTCTCAGGTGATTTCACACTCACCAATCCTGCTTTTTTTACTCTACGCGTCCTGCTATGTCCGTTCTACGCAAAGTGGACATGTCCCTCCTTTCTCGTGAAGCAACAAGCAACATTCATCGTCGGTCCCTCTGGATCCGGTAAATCGACAATCGGATCTATTCATCCCGGTCATTATGCTCCTGCCCTCGGTAAGGGCGAAGTACTCCTTGACGAGCAAGATCTACGATATCGATATCTCGGTGATACCCAGGTCGTGGACACGTCGCAGGTGTCACACAAGGTTTGGGTGGCGCTGGCGCGCAGGTTTTCAGAGGTTCTCTCCATTGGAACATCAACATCCCCCTCGGTGCAGTCAGAAGTGGGCAGCGGGCTGAAGACGTGACTCGCGCGGAGGTTGAAGAAGCATGTCGGCTCGCAAATTTGGAAAACGTGTCTTGGGACTTGACGCAGGACACGAGACTGTCCTGGCTGGCAGCGGCCGGAACAGTCGAGTGGGGGTACGAAATAACGACTGGCACCCGCGAGATCCTGAGGTTTTGATTCTTGGTCGGTGTCTGTCTATCCCGCGTCGAATGATATCACTCACGATATATGCACATACAGATGAGTCGATGTCAGCATTGGACCCTCTCATGCCAAGAGGACGACTATCACCGCACACAACCTCGCGAATGTTGGCAGCGAACAACCTCGCATACATCATGCGCGACGGTTGCGTTTCCGAGCAAGGTTTCCGCGAGGATTTAGAAAAAAGGTTGAGCGGCACAGGATGTTGTGCCAAGGTGCCACCTCCGACGACAATAGCGAGCCAACGCTCTCGTACACGAAGAAGTCACAGGGATTCTCGCCCCCCAAGATGAAGGAGCGCGGAACACTCAACAGACCATGAGCAAGCGTTATAGCCTCCCCTCACATCAAATGGTGTCCGCCCTGTCGCAATGGCAATCGGAAGGTGGATATTCGGCGTTGTCGCTGAACTGACTAAGGCGACAAACGACAATGTCCGGAAGGATGATCCCGCGCTTCCTCCCACTCCCCCTGTTCTAAATCGTGCGCTCGCGGCCCTTCTAGGAGACCCAGGAGACCTTCAATTATGTCGGTCGTCATCGCTCTGCCTTCCATCTCGCTACCTGTCTATGATCGTCGGATAAGTTCACAGCTTAATTCACTTCTCCTTTCGCTTCAGTTACTCCGCCATAACCGATGGTCCAATACGATGAAGGATTTGAGAACGAGAAAATCAACCTGAAACAGAGCGCAGAGCAGACTGCTGGAAGATGGATAAGGCATGGAAGGTGGGCCCCCGATAGCTCGCAAATAACCTTCCCTTCTCGGGCTTCCCAGCCCGATTCGAGTCCGGCCTCAGAATGTCCGTCTGCACCAGGTTGCGTCGCATATATCCAGCGATTTGTCTATTTGTTGGTCTCATTGCATGTTTATTGAGTGGTACCATGGCGCCTGTTTTCTCTCTCTTCCTTTCCTGTCTGGTGGTGATGGTTGGGGTCTCCGCAGACCCCAGCACTGCTACGATGGCACCCTTGTGCTTGGCATCGCAGCCATCGACGGTCTGGTCATGGGTTTGGAACACTCCCTCGTGGAGCCATCCAGGGCGGAATCTGTGAGCTTGAGCCTGACAATTGGGTCACTCGTTTGCGCAATACTCCAACGTGCTCGCACAGGATAAAGCGTGGTTCAACTCCCCTACATATTCCACTGCCGTAGCTGCACAAGTCTTCACCAAAGATGTCGATGACTCGCGGATGCTCCTGGCTGTCGTCATGGGCCAATTAGTTGTGGCCATGATAGGTGAGGGATTGGTCGGGGCCTTGGTGTGGGGTTGACAACTGGCCGTAGTCGGGATCGCGATCGGTCCAGTTTTCGTTGGGGTCATGGCCGTTCAGGCAGGGGCTGGAGGTCAGGAACAAGCAACCTCGTGAGGAGGGTGCAAGGGTCTACTATGAGGTACGTTCATCATGCCGTTGGTGGTTGTCGCGCCTCACCCCTTTTTCTGCTATGGATGATCCCCAACGTTCGTAGTATTCGTGCATGTCCCTGGAGTCGGTTCTGCAATACAAGGCTTACTTCGTCCTGTCTCTCCACCGGTACTCGTGGTACGTTTGTGGATGGTGCTACGTATGCCATTACCTCTGCTCTCATCTGTACCCCCAGAATAATTAGGATTATGTACCATCAAAACAGCCATTGTGAGCAGGTACAAGCACCGTCCAGGATGACGAGCATCCAACGTCCAGTTCCCATAGTTATGTACATTGCGCAGCCTCGCTCAAGGTGAAGGAGGTTGCAACTCCCTGACTCGCACACCGCGAATTCACATTTTGACCCATGTACAGCAACTCATGGCATTGTTCCCTTTACACAATCTGATCCTGTAGGACTATGGGAACATTTCAGCAAGGCCCACAACAAGAATCCATTGAGCAAATAGAACACATCCATGAACACACTAACAACTACGAGAACTGCATCACTTCAGGGAGCCCTGCTCGACACTGCTGCATCCAAGAGGTCATCTTCCGCAGCCATTGTGGTTCCTGAGTGGAATGTAGTCATATCACATGCTCAACAGCGCATGTACAATGCAGACAGTGACATATTCGACCACAACAATCAGAGTCGCGTGATCTTGTGAGCTATAAGTGTGAACCACGAAGGCCACGAGGAAGAGCATAATTCTATGTCCATATGAGCAAAGCACGAAAAGATACGACTATGTCGAACGACGAACGACAACGCGATGCAACCGCTCGGGAGACTGTGCACAACCGCAAAGCGCGCCATTCCCCACTTCCTCTTATTGAGTTTCTTCTGTATGATCGTCTGGCATGGAGAACGTGAGGACTACGAGTAGACAACATATGTGGAATAGCGACATACTGCACGCGAGGGATCCGCAGATTTCTGATCCCTATACAGAGTCAACAAGGCGATCGAGGACGTAATAGACGAGAGCACTAAAATCAATGAAGAATAGATGATCATCTGGGTCGGACTCGCAGGCGAATTGTCATGGACAACGCCGGGAACAGCGAGGAAGCTAACATCCACGGCAAGCATCACTGTACACTGCAAGCCATAAAATATTGAACATACAGGGTCAGACAGACCTACCAGGAGAACACACTGGCCCAACTCTGCCTGGATGCTTTCTCTGTAATCCTTCCAACGTGATGGAATGAGTTTGCCATCCAGCCGGACTCGTTGCAAGCGGATAGCTTGATCCTTCGGTGATCCAAGTAGAAGCAGATTGGCGAGGGTGAATCTAAAGCCTCGATTCCATGTCTGCGCTTCGAATAACGGTACATCTAGGTCAGCACGTGCACAGGGCTGACCGTGAAAATTCGTAAAATGATTTTCGGCTATTGCTGTATCAGGAAAGCAGACAACCGGACAACTCGGATGACACTCACCGAAGGATGCCATCAGCCGTGCTTCAGATGACATCAGCACCGTTTTGTGGCACAATAAAGTGTAGTTGTACCAAAGACCCAAATATTGCATGGATTGGAAGTGTCCCCACCGTCTTCGTTCAAAGTCAGCAAAGTTCAAAAGACAGCAGGGACTAGGTAAAGCTACCCTTGAATGAGTTGACAAAGTCCGAGACCCCAGTAAGTTCATCTTGTGTGAACGGGGTTGGAGACGAATCATTAGCTATTTTATCTGGTAGTTCGATGAGAACATGATCCAGGTATTTCACAAGGGAATGTACCAGTCCTAGCGTGATGGAGCATCCCCCTGAGCTTTTCGATGACTCCCCTTGGAAGAGTGCGATGGAACGGGTAAAGTTCACAATGCGACCTCGAATTCATGTTATGCACAGTAGTCCTGAGTCAAGATCAGTGTCAGGGACAGGACATGATAGGCACAGACATGCCTCAAGGATTACTAAAAGCATACCAATACTGTTGTTCGATGTGATACCCTAAATGCACATCAGAAAAAGCAAAAAAAAAAAAGTGAGCAGGCATAACTGGTGAGGCTATAGTCAGTAACCTCCCACGAGTTATTGATGAGAGGTAGTGAGATTGGATGGACCCAGAAAAGGAGGCGATTTTTGTGATCAACAAAGTAATACTGGTAGCGTTGATTCGCGTCCATATTCAGGACAATTTCTGTGAGCTCGTCCATGACGACGCCATCCGTTTCCATCCCAATAGCTTGTTCGATGAGTTTCATAGCATGAGAGATAATTTGTTTTCCATAGCAAGTGACATCGCTCTCTGTGAATATACGCTTGGAAAGGGTCAACAACGGCGAATCAAGCGAATAAAAAGGAAGCATACTAATTCCTTATGATAAAACAGGGGATTTCCTGAGGGATGAACATGCGCAGCCCATCCATTTGGAATTGGAACTGGTGGCCTATATTGAACGTCGTCAGGGACTAATGGATGTCGTGGTATTGATGAACTTACAGGGATAAGAACACTCGTTGTCCAACAGGGATCTTGGGAGGCGTGTTGTTCTGGCTGAGGGTCGGAATGAGCAGAGTCAAAAAGGTGTATATATAGGTATCCTCACCGAACAGGTGGCTTATGCCTATAGCGCCATGGTGTTTTAAGAGGCATCACTGGAAGCGATTCTCTGTAATAGCGTTCTGCACTCGAAGCCTGGTCACGGCATTGTGATATTACATCCTGCCACGGAGCAGCCGCGAAAGGCCGAGCTGCCAGAGTTTCGGCGTCCTGTTTATCCACCTCTGCAGATACCGATGCTTGCCGACGTTCTTCCACGGGGCTGTTGCCCCCTAAAGGGTCGTCATTCGCATAGAGCCGAACAAAGGACCGGTCTCTCCGACATCGCACAAATGCTAGAACTGACTGCCAGAGTGAAGAAAATCGAGCTCGAAGTGCGAGAGCTGCATGTCCCAAGGACCGACGGAGGCGAATGAAGAGCAGTAGCAAGAATCGAAGCAGGCGGCGTGCGTGAGCAGCGGGGACCAGCATTGCCAGCTGGTGGGCGTCCTGGAGCTTCATTGCTCACTGCCCTACCTCTTCTTATTCGCCTGTGAACATTACCACGTGCATCCTGTGTGAGGCAGCCAGCGTTAGGCGATATATATAACGGAAGGTAGGGACTGTGCCAGGGCTGATATGGCTGTGCAGGGCATTAGTATGGAATGCGGGAGCATCGCGCCACAATCTGCAACCCCCTAACTCGCACACCGCGAATTCACATTTTGACCCATGTGTAGTACAGCAACTCATGCCACTGTTCCCTTTACACAATCCGATCCTCCAAAGGCTAACTTGATGTGACAATCAATCGTAATGAGAATCAGCATCCACATCACCAACACCACCAGCTCTAAGAATCCGAGACATGAGTAGCAACCCTGCATCTTTATATCAGGGCTAAGATCAGAGCCCTCTTTGTTGGAGTGTTAAAAAGCACATCATGCCTATAGGGCTATGGGAACATTTCAGCAAGGCCCACAACAAGAATCCATTGAGCAAATAGAACACATCCATGAACACATTAACAACTATGCGGACTGCATCACTCCAAAGATCCCTGCTCGATATTGTACTGCGTCCCAGAGGTTGGCTTCCAGACATGATTATCGTGGTTCCTGGAAACAGTGGAATATGGTCACGTTACATGCTCAGCAGCGCAAGTACACCGCAGACGGTGACATATTCAACCACGACGATCACAATCACATGGTCTTGTGAACTATAGGTGTGAATCACGAAGGCCACGAGGAAGAGCATAATTCTATATCGATGTGAGCAAAGCAAGAAAAGACACGACCGTGTAGAACGACGAACGACAATGAGATGCAGCCACTCGGCAGACTGTGCACGACCGCAAAGCGTGCCATGCCCCATTTCCTCAGATTGAACTTTTGTAGGATCATCTAGTATGGAGATCGTGAGCACTACAAGTACACAACATGTGGAATGGCAACATACCGCATGAGAGGGATCCGCAGATCCCTGATCCCTATATAGAGTTAACAAGGCGATTGAGGATGTAATAGACGAGAGCACTAAAATCAATGAAGAATAGATGACGATTTGGGTCGAACTCGCAGGCGAGTTGTCATGGACAACACCGGGAACAGCGAGGAAGCTAACATCCACAGCGAGCATCACTGTACACTGCAAGCCGTAAAAAAACATCGGACATACAGAATTAGACTTACCAGGAGCACACACTGGCCCAACTCTGCTTGGACGCTTTCTCTGTAATCCTTCCAACGTGACGGAATGAATTTGCCATCTAGCCGGACTCGTCGCAAGCGGATAGCTTGGTTATTCGGTGATCCAAGTAGGAGCCAGTTGGCGAAGATGAATAGAATACCCTGATTCCATGTCTGCGCTTCGAACAACGGCGCATCTAGGTTAGTAC
>JBBPTJ010000121.1:0-22743 GCA_038094035.1 Pulveroboletus aff. ridleyi
AGACTCTCAAGCTAGGTAACAGCGCTGAACTATTTGGAATCTTAGATCTCATCATGATCAATCGCAATCGATTTGATTCAAAGAATGTGCTGCAGGAAACCATCGACAACCTTGATGGTTGAGGCCCCGACATTCAGGGTAGGATTGACAACTCATGCTCTTGGCTACCATGTGGATGACATGCGTTATGCGTGCGAGCAGCCTCTAACGAGCTTCCATGCTTCTCCTGGTACCTCGACATGGCACATTCTCATCTGTCCTCCTCACACCTCCCTGGGGAGGCCGCAACCATCCTCAAAACATGTTCTATCTGCAGCAACAAGTTCAAACAACGAGGGTTTTTGTCTCACGAAAGGAGCTGCAAGAAGCGGAAGGAAAAAGAGGAGGAACGCCTGGTCGCTTCCCGTCGTTATGCAGAGGCTCAGGAAAGTGAGGTTGACTTTAATTGCGAGTTATCTCAGTGTTCAAACTTTTCTTTAGCAGAAAGACGTACTGCATTGGCGGCGATGGCGTGAGGGCTTGCTGACTATGCAAAGCCATCTGACGTTCCAACATTCGGCATCACTGGACTGCCTAAATCACATTTCCCCCGATTCCCACTCGACAATGGTAAGCCTTTCATGCTGTATATCGACACTAGTTCTTAAAGACCATCTTATATTAGCTGTCAAACACGGCGCTGACATCAATTCATCCAGTGAACTACTCGGGGAGTTTGGACCATATGAGGAACAAGGTGTGGTTTGCGCTCTGTACATGCCATTACGCTGACGATCGTAACCACAGCTATCTCCCAACCAGAGGGATCATACAACGCTCCTGACTTGACCGAGTTCAAAATCGAATACCATCCCCGCAGCCAACGTGAACCTGTCTACCGATCCTATGAAGACTTCCATGCACAGTCAGAAGCTTTTCGTGGCACGGTCGACCCAACTCCCTGGACCCCGTTTCGTACATGTGGTGATTTCGAGTTTGCAGAGCTCGCGCTTGATGCCTCCTTAAACAAGAGGCAGGTTGAGGCACTCCTCAACCTCTTCTCACGAGTTGCTCGTGGTGACACTCGGATCACGATCAAGAACGACTTGGAGCTTCGTACAACCTACGATGCTGCAGGGAAGCAGCTCACTCCGGTGTGTGGCATTCGATTCTTCCATTTCTGCTCATAAATTCATCCGTTTTTATATCAGTTCTTGAAATATCCGATAACTGTACCCTACAAGAAGCAGGAAAGGACATATGAGGTCCATACACGTTCTGTGTGGCAGTGGGCTCTCGATCTCCTCCAGAATCCTATACTTGCCTCTTGCTTTGAATGGGATGCCCAGCGTGTCTACAAGCTCGACTCTGCTGGTGAGTTTGAGCGTATTTATGATGAGCCGTGGACTGGAGACAGCTGGTGGGATATACAAGTATGTATCTAATTTATCTTTGTTAGAGTACATTATAATTAAACGTTGTGTCGGTATCAGTCGAGTTTACCGCATGGGGTTGAGAACGCAGTACCGCTTGCTCTGATACTGTGTGCAGACAAGTCAAAATTATCGAGTTTTGGCACGGTGAAGGGATACCCCATGGTCGTTCGATGTGCAAACTTACTGGTCGAGATACGGAATAGCAAGCAAGTAGGAGGTGGAACAGTTGTTGGATGGCTTCCGATCGTGAGCTAAGTTCCATTTTGGCACAAACATATGATAACAGACGTCCATGAGCAGGTTGAGGAAGATCCTGAAGAAGAGGGAAAGCTTGGGTACACGAACCTTAAGCGCCTCGTCTGGCACGAGGTATTTCTCAAGCTACTGGAAGAGGTTGTCCAACACTCCCACTCTGGATATGCGTACACCTCGCCATACGACAAGATTATGCGCTGGCTATTTCCTGTGGTTTTAATCCTGTCAGTGGACTACGAAGAACAGTGAGTTCTGTAACATGCAACGTTAACGACTATGTATTTCCGCTAACATGCCATATGATACAGATGTATGATGACTCTTATCCGCGGTCGTGGTGGAAAGTGCCCCTGTCCAGTTTGCCTGGTTCCAAAGGAACTCCTCCACGACCTTTGCCAGGTATTCCCGCAGTGGTCTCATGACGAAGGTGAGAAGGCACTGCAAGTTTATATGCAAGATCGAGCCGCAGGTGAAGCTCTTCTCAAAGCTCTTGGGTTACGTCCACTTTCGGTTAGTAGTTTGCGTGCCAATAATGTACCCACATTGACTCTTAATTGTACAGAACGTTTTCTGGCTTGTTTCCCATTCGCCTCTTCACTGAGCCATGAGCTTTGACCACCTACACTGTTTCAACAGCGGTCTATGGGGCCATCACATCTGGCCGGACATGAAAAAAAATTTCGCTTCCCTTGGCCGTATGACAGAAAAATCAATAGACCAATAGTACATATTGGCTACTCCAGGACTCTGCTGTAGACACTGATGTACCGTCAGCATAGCCAATTTTCCTTGCTGGAAGGATCTTCAACATTTTCAGCAGGCTATTAACATCTCCTTCGCCGACGGTAACAAGTTGCAGGATCTTTCTATTGTAGGGTCCCTTCCGATTATACAATTGTGACTTCTCTCTAACCACTATCAACTCCAGCAAGTTTTCTATGCTGCGCTCCATGTTCTCAATAATGCAAAAGATAACTCTGCCGGATACAGCTTGTTACAAGTCCTAGCTAGCTACCTCCGACTCAATTCTCTAGTCGGTTTGGATGTCCACACGAGCGGTACACTTGTTGCGTTCGAACATGAACTAAAGACCTTCGATACAGCTTTGAAGGTACGTTTGTGACGTCCTATTGTTCCGTTCTGCAGAACTGATGTAGTTCGACCTTGACGTGCTGGAAATAGGGGTACATTGAAAATGCCTTGAAGCCTGATGTCACTGAGGGCCTTAAAACGGACTGGAACTTCCCTAAGGCCCACCTTGCAAAGCATTTCGTCCAGGATGTTCGCAACAAAGGTGTCGCACGTAACTACAGCACCTGGCCAAATGAGGGCATACATGGTCCATTAAAAGATGCTTATCAGCTTTGGTCCAACAGGAAGGACGTCGCAGGCCAGGTATGTCAATGGTTTTTTGTATTTTCAAGTGTGAACTCATGTGTAAGTTTAGATCCTGCACCACCACAGACTTGCCGTGAAGCTCATCCGAATGCGCATGGACCACGCTGAAGACTCAACTATCGACAACGAAATTTTGGGAGACGACAGAGATAATTCTGTACTTGGGCAAGGACTCGTCGTAGGCCCAGGCGAGTGTAGCAACCTCCAGTTGGGTTCACCATGCCCCTCAATAACCTTAGCCAAGGTGGAGAGCAAGCAACGATCTGATCCGTCCTTCGCCCAATTTCGCAAGAAATTCAGTGATTTCCTCAATGCCTCGCTCCCCACATATGGCTTTCACATCCAGTCTTACATCCGGCTTCCCGCCGACTTCCAGGTATACGTCCGTCA
Organism: Pulveroboletus aff. ridleyi; assembly: GCA_038094035.1. Classification (NCBI taxonomy): domain Eukaryota; kingdom Fungi; phylum Basidiomycota; class Agaricomycetes; order Boletales; family Boletaceae; genus Pulveroboletus; species Pulveroboletus aff. ridleyi. The sequence continues at coordinate 3,459 of JBBPTJ010000121.1, forward strand.
ACCATGACTTTTCAATTTCCATCTGATCTTTCCGAATGATAGGTAATCGAACACCGATATATCAAAGTGGATTACGAATCTAAGGTTGACTGGAAACTGTTAACCGACCGCCTCCGCTGTAGCCCCTCCTTTTTCGGGCACCCACAATTCGATTCCGTACTTTTTCAAGACTCTGAGACCGAAACTGCCTATGCGCAACTCCGATTTGTCTTTACATGTAAGGTCCTGAACGTCGATAGAGTATTGGCCTTTGCTTTCATTCACCCCTATACAGCCAAGACTGGCAACATCCGTTCCATCAATTGTGATCTCCGGCTCAAGCGCGTGAAGCACGTTCCCCATGCACAGTGCACCTTCATCCCCCTATGTTCAATCATCCGCGGTGCTGTTCTGGCTCCTGACAACGACCACCAGAATGAATATTTCGTTGTTGAACACCTTGACGGGGATATGTACCTCCGCTTGAACCCGTAACACAAAGTAGTTCAGGTATGTTTTACGCTCTCCCTGAATTTATAAGTAAATGTGTTCTCAAATTGGTTACAGCTTAGTTCCATTACTCCTACTTAGGACTGGAGGGCGGTGCGATATGGGCATGGTTCAGGGCTCATGTATTTAAATTTAGTCATCTACGCTGTAGTATTGATATTCATCGGATCAGTCTATGCACACTCCGCACCCATCAGTCACAAGGCAGCAGTGTCCTATATGTCAATCGTCCGGGGTGTTCGCTACCGAACATACACTACAATCCCGAGCTTAAGTGGTTTGCTACAAAGTAAGCAGCTTTACTTAGTTATGAGCTCGCAATAGCGCTGATTTTGAGGGTAATACACCCATTGAACTCAAGATACAACAATAATCCTCCCTATTTACGTCATCAGTTCAGAACCCTGGCGTGGTTACCTCATATCCAATGCAAGTTGGGTGTACGGATCATTCCAAATGGATTTAGAATACAGGCCTGAATCCCTCAGGCCGTCAATATAAAGTCTTCCGATGGGTGTCCGTTGTCTTTCGTCGTCCCCTACCTCTTGCCCCTTCCTTCACAGCTTACTTCAAAGTCATTGTACAAGATGTCCTCCGGTCAACGAGATGGTTTCAGCTCCGATGAGAATTTTTGTCTCGATGTCGACGGTTCTGACTCGGAGCAAGAGGGTGATGACCAGCAGCTTCAAAGGGTCATCGCTAATCCCCCACCCACCACTCAGGTCCATGAGCTATGGATGGTAAGCAAAGTTCACCCTTCGTTCTTATTATCTTATCTCATTACCACCAAGGCGCTTGCATTCGCGCAACAGGCTTACTTAGAAATGCGTGAAAAATTCCTGAGCGTAGACAAGGAGCTGGCCAAGCTCTCCTCGGCGATCCCTGCAAAGAAGCGTGGTCGAATCTTAAACAGCACGGACACACTCGATAGCCGAATCACGAAAGAGGCAAGAAAGTACGTATTATTGCACCACTTCTGGGCTATCGATGGTCTCTTTCCCGCCGGACCAGTCCCTGGAGTTGACCCCCGTGATCCGACGCGCTGGGCTTCAAAGGAGTCAAGGGTCAAGGGAGCTCTGGCGGATCTGTACGCAATGGTACCCAAGGCCATGCATGAGCCGATGTCAACCTACCAGCAATTCGGCTCTGTGGTATGTGTAGCAGAGATTACTTTTTCAAACTTCTAATGGTGATTTTAAACTAGTTTACGAGCGCTCTCAACCAAGAGAGGTCGAACATTCTGAAGGTGATTAAGGACATGGCACCAACATTGTTCTTGCCTCTCAGCGTAGAATCCTTGTTGTTCTCTGGCAACGCTGCCATGCGAAAGGATAACCCAGCAGTACTACGTTTGCTGAAGAAAGATGGACAGGGGAGCTACACGCCGCTTGCCCCAGTCCTCTTTGCCAATCCCGAGGAGATGTCGCCATCAGGATTCCTGTGAAGTCCACTCCTCTTGAAGGTGGGTCGTCCTGATTCCAATGGCTACCAAAGATGATATGATACATATCTCGTTAGATTATCACTGTCCTATTGTTTGGAAAATCATCCCTCTCAAATCAGAAGTGCGGCCGTCCAAAGGCAAGAGGGCAGCGTTTAGGAGTCTCGAGTGTCACAGAGGGTATGGTAGCCGGCGCAGCGACTATTGTGAGTTGCTATCTCAGCACCTAATTTACATTGCAACTCACATCCTTTTCTTTTTAATATAAAAAGACCCGCTTTCTGTTGACACATGACACTGAACTCTCGCAAGTGGGTGGACAGACAGAGATCAAGTACTTGGAGGACTACGAATTTTACCTCCAGAGGCTGCTCAAATGGACATCATGGGCGACCGACGTCATGGGATTTTATAATCGCGAAATATTCGGGAAGAGCATTGCAAACGCCATAGGAGGTACCCAAACTAATGTGGATGACCCCGTACCGCTTCGCACCTGGGAAGATGAAATGCTGGACGCTTTGAACAACGATATACCCATCCAGCTGACTACCGATGACACCAATCCTCCATCTCTTGAATCCAGAGAAACACAACAGTCGTCTACCCCCCTCCCCAGCTCTGGCTCCGTCATCACCTCGGAATTGCTGAACATTAGCATGACCTCCAGTGTCAGCCCTGCGATTAGTAATACCATGGGATTATCGGCAGTAACGCAACTCGAGCTCGATATTGCCTAAATGAGCGTGGATAAGGAAAGTGTCGCAGGAACCCAGGCCCTGCTGCTTTCCTCTTGCTCAGTTTCCTCTAGAAGGGCAGTACCTGCGAACCCAGCACGCCCTTCGCAACCACTCGTGCCTGTGTCTTTGGATCAATTGGAAGATGGGCCAGCCCCACCAACCCGAACTCGGCATACTATACGGGGTGCAGGAAAGGGGAAAAAGAGCACTACGAAAGGTTGAAGGTGTGAGCATGTACGGTTTCCTTTCCCTAGTAATTACATCCTGTTTTCTACTGGTTCCCTTGAACATGGTATCTTTTCATATGATTCTCTGAATCATTCAAGCCTCGACCAACTAAAGAGCTCTAGCTCGAGTCGACACCTGGCAAGGTCCCTCCAGTACCGCATGCTAATAGATTAAATTGGGAGCACGTGATCAGCCAGCACAGCGGTTGCAATTGGAACGGCGCTTGCTAGCAAGCATCTTAATGGAAAACTCCACCATAATAATGGCCCAAATCGGGAGGAGCACGTGATCAGCCAGCCACAGCGGTTGCAATTGGAACGGCGCTCGCTAGCAAGCATCTTAATGGAAAACTCCGCCATAATAATGGCCTGCAAATCGGGAGGAGCACGTGATCAGTCTGCCACAGCGGTTGCAATTGGAATAGTGCTCGCTAGCAGGCATCTCAATAGAAAACTCCGCCATAATAATAGCTCGCAACAATGTATTCATATTAAGTAATGATAATGATCAAGCAACCATGACAATGACATGTTCAGGGAAAATGGGTCATATTGGAATGACTAAAAGTAGAGGGGTGTGAATTTGTTTCTTAAAAGTCATATCAATGCCTTGATATGGATCTCAGAAATTTGCGACATGAGTCTCTAAGACTCTCTTCTGAACCATCCTCAGCATTCCTTGCTTGTAATGAGGTCAATCGACTTCTTCCACCTGTTTCGAAATTACAGGATGCCCCTGGAGTTGTGACAAGGGCACACCACATACAGTGAAGCCAAGTCCTGCCCGAACTCCAGAGTTCCGGAGTTACCTCCCAGAGACCCTGGTTCTAACAGTCAGTTTTGTTGCTGATATCAAGGATATATAAATTAGTATGAAGTATATTCTCTCTAAGATGGCCTGAATAACCTCTCTAATCCTTCTAGGCATACTTTCAATTAACTCCTGACATTAGGCAGCCCTGATCTTGTACAATTCCACCTTTATACGCTCTCAAAGTTCTAATATTCCCAGTGATTCAGGGTACTCTGCTAGCCTTCTTTTGAGGATAAACCACAGATGTTCTATGGGATTAAGGTCTGGGGACTGAGCAGGCCACACCATGACCTCATATCCATGGTCATCAAACCACTTCTTGACCTTCCTGCTTGTGTGCTTGGGATCATTATCCTGCTAGAAAATGATATTATCTGGAGCTTTCTTATAATTCTCCAGAGCTTCCTGAAGTTCATCCTCCAAAATCTGCACATAAAGGTTAGCATCCATCTTACCATCAACTTTACATGCCACCCCAACCCCTTCCCAGGTCATACAGCCCCATATCATCACTGATCCTCCCCCAAACTTGACTGTTTCCTCTGGAAGCCTATCACTTAGGCCCTCTCCTGCCTTTTTCCAAGCCCACTTTCTACCATCTGACCCAATACAATTGATTTTGGTCTCATCTGACCATATAACATGTTTCCAGTCATCCACAGTCCAGTGCTAATAACTCTCAGCAAAGTCCAATCTTGCTCTTCTATAATGTTGGGAAAGAAGTGGGCATTTTTGTTTCACCACAGCCTTCATACCAGCTTTTTTGAGGCAACAGTGAACAGTCTGGGAAGATATAGAGTGGTTCTTGACATCCTGAAGTGCTTTGGTAACCTGGACAGCATTTTCAGCCTTTTCAGTTCTAATATGATGGTTGACCACCAGAGGACTTGGGAAGGTTAGGGCAGTGTTTCAAATAAAGCCTGCTGATAGTAGATTGGCCAAGACCAGTAGAATGGGCAATTTGATGAGTTGAGTGACCCAATTCCAAGAGAGAAACAATATGAGCAGTTTGTTCAATAGTGTTATGCTTGATCCTGGAGGGTCTAGCGTAGACTTGGCGAAGGTCCTAAGATACTGAGACAAGGGGGTACCTTGCAGGTGGCAAGGTCAAGAGTTTGTCCTGGTGGTTGGTGGTTCCAAAAAAGGGACTTCCTGGTGGAACGGGTAGATCAAGGACAATCCCTTGCAATCAGGATGGGATGCAGGGGAGAACTAAAGTGCTCACTCAAGTATAGAGCAGAGACACACAAAGAGGGGAGTTTAGGATAGTATATGCCAAGTAGATCTAAACTGGGGTACAGGAGAATTACTTGGGGTTTATATATGAGGATAAAGGGGAGCTGAGTAATCATATGGAAAGGAAAAGAACATGAAGAAACAATTGCTTACTGATTATTGAGTCAGTGAGCCAATGGCGAAAGAGGCTTAATTAGTAAGCAAAGAACATTCTAGAAAACAGAAAAAGAACCTGGTATGTGATGGAGGGAACTATGAGCTTAGTGTAACAAGGACTAAGTGAGGAGAGATAAGTCCAATAAAAGGAAAAGAGTAGAACAATAAATCATAACAAATAGAGAGAGATTTCATGGTGATGGAAGTGAAAAAAGCAATGGTGTTTTGATGTGTTTGTATCATGTTGAACTTATAGTGAACCACATGACTTGTTGCTTATGTAATATTATGTCCCAACATGTAGTTTTAGTACTTTAACATATTAGCAACAAAACTGACCCAATGAGTACATGTGTTTAATATGGGAATATCTCCTGAAATAGCAAGAATTAGCTAAGCAATGTATATATGTTTGAAAAGCCCTTTATCAGGGTTTTCTACCAAGGGTAAGGTTTAGGGGTCTTTATTTAGTAGTTTTCTAGATATTAGCTCAACAATCAAAATAATGCAAACATTGGGTTGGTTTTGTTGCTCACTGTATAAGGGTACTCCATGGATCTTCAACGACTCATGCCTCATCACCTTTCAATCCCTCAAGAATACCTTCACCTCCACTTCTATTCTTGTCCATTGGACTCCAAACACTCCACTCATAGTAGAAACTGACACATCTGACTATACTATTGCTGGTATCCTCTCCATCTGATATCCAGATAAGGAAATCTGGCCAGTCACATTTTACTCTTGGACATTATCCACTCCAGAGCTCAATTATGACACCCATGACAAGGAACTGTTGGCAATCACAATCTTTAAGTCCTTCCAGACTTGGAGACACTATCTTGAAGGATCTAGCACTCTGGTTGATGTTATCACTGACCACAAGAATCTTGAGTATTTCACTATCACAAAGCTCCTGATCTGCTGGCAAGCCCAGTGGTCAGAGTTCCTCTCTCAGTTTAATATAGTGGTGTGTTTCCACTCTGGATACCTTGATGTGAAACCCAATTCCCTCACTAGATGCTAGGACATCTACCCCAAAGAGGGAGATAAGGACTATGCTTGTGTCAACCTTCACAATTTCTGTCCCATGTTCACCCAGGAACAACTCACTGCATCCCTCCAGGCAACCTATCTTTCAGCCCCCATCCTCCAGGCTAGCATCCTCCTCAATGTTGAATCCATAGCAACATCCTATCTGTACTCCTATCTGACCCTCTGGTCACCATCCATATGTCCACCCCTGAATTTGACTTGCAATGGTCAGTCAATGCTAATGGATTCTTCCATCCAAACAACTGAATATATGTTCCAGACTCCATAGACCTCCATCTCTGGGTCCTCTGGTATAAGCACAACCATTTGCTCTCTGGACATTTTAGCCAGAATTGAACCCTGGAACTGTTCACTATGAATACAAATGGCCTGGTGTCTGTTAAAACCAGATCTCTGGAAGGTAACTCTGGGATGTCTAGAGTTTAGACAGGACTTGGCTTCACCTTATGTGATGTGCCCTTGTCACAAGTCCAGGATGTCCTGTAATTTCAGAAGGCAAGTTAGGGTCAGAGTTGACCTGGTTGCAAGCAACAGAGGTCAAGAATGGGTCAGATGAGAGTCTGGAGACTCAAGGGGATCAGATGGTCAGAGACCAGAAAGTTTATTATGATATTCAAACTGAGGTATCTACAATAGAAGTACAGAGACTTATATACAGATACAAAACATATGTATTAGTCAGACTCTGGAGGACAGATGCTAAGTGTACTGGAGCTGTGCTCCTAAGCAAAGCACAGGGACAGAGGGTGAACTAGAGTGAAGCTAGTGGCTATGTATTATAGATGAGAAATGGAACATAACAATAAGAACAAGGAACACTAAATACAGAGTATCCAAAGTGTCAGGGATGCAAGCTCATTGAGAACACACTGGAGGTCACAAGAAAGGAGTTCAGAGTTGGATCTGAAGTTGAGTCTGGAGTTCTGGATCAATGGATATGATAGTGTCAGAACATTTATCAAGGAGTATGTCTCCTCCTGTACCACCTGTGCTTATGCAAAGATTCCTCAGCATTGCCCCTACAAACTGCTCAAGCAGCTCCTTGTTCTGGAAAGACCATGGAACTCCATCTCCATGGATTTCATTGAATAGCTTCCACCCTTCTCCAGATTTACAGTCATTTTCATTGTTATAGACTGATTATCGAAGCAATATATTTTCATCCTGACATACAATACCATTACATCTCCAGAATTGGCCAGACTGTTTCTTCTCTATGTCTTCTCCAAGCATGGAGTCCCCTCTCACATCACCTCTGATCAAGGCTCCAAATTCATATCCCACTTCTTCTGCTTACTTGGAAAAGCCCTCCACATCTGCCTCTACTTCACCTCCAGATACCACCCAGAAGGTGATGGACAAACTGAACAGATGAACCAAACCCTGGAGTAATACCTCTGGATTTATTGTAACTACCAACAGAACAACTAGTCTGAACTTCTGCCCCTAGCAGAGTTCACATACAATAATTTCTCAAGCACTACTATCAGCATCTCTCTGTTTTTCACCAACAAGGGCTACCACCTGAATATCACAGTTCACCCTGAGTATGACCTCACCTCTGTATGAGCATATGAATACTTGATTGATCTCAATTCCCTTTATGCTTTCCTTCAGGAGGAAATAGCTCATGCCCAAGAGCAATACCAAGGCCCAGCAGATGCTGTAGGAGCCTGTGGCCTCCTACAGTTGTAGGTCACCTTTTCTAGCTCATCCAGGTGTCCATCAAGCCTTCTAGTCGTGTCTTGTGTTCGTCTGTACCATCTCAAGGTCAGTCTATTTCATCTTTCATTTATCTGTTCACTAGACTTGTCTATCTGGTCCCAGACTTGTATGTGTCCATTTCATCCAGTCTGGTTCTGCCTACCAGATCATGTATTTATATCTATCAACTCATCAGTTCTATCACCTATTTGTATCTTGTTTGACTTTCTACTATGACATTTTGCTCTTCTTGCCATCTTGCTACTTAGATTTGAGTGTCCCTTCATAGGACCTCAGTCATTGTCATAGATACAAAGTCCAGGGAAATGCCCAGACTATAAAAGTGTTGTATTAAGATCTTAAATCTCATCAGTTTGGCACCTACTGGTCATCTTCCATCATCCGAATCCCCCTCTTCTCATCATCTGGATCGTTCTTGACATTGTTTTCCTTTGTCATTATCAGTTTCTAGGTCCTCGTCCTTGATATCTCATTTGTATCTGACCCTCATCCTTGGTCAGGTTTTTCCCCTATCATTGTCAATCTTGCTCAGCTTCATCAATTTCACTCATTCTTGTCAATTTCCACTTGTCTTTGTCAATTCCTCTTCATCTTTGTCAGTTTCTCTTTGTCTTCATCAGTTCCATTTGTCTTTGACCCCTATCGCTCTTGATCCAGTTCCATCCATGACCACATCTGTACATGCCCAGTCCTCACTGTCGACCTGATTATTAGTTTCCTGTCCAGAACATCATCCAGAACATTCTCTTCTCACTTGAGTGCACTAAGGTCGGTTGTAGTTATCTGTCCCTGATACTAACCCTCCACAGGACCCCTTGGGACAAGGATACTTGACCCTATACACATCACCCCACACCCACTAACCATTTTTCAATTGGAGCTCACTGCAAGGGGTTCTACAGGGTTTTCGAGAAGGATGCTGCGACCAACACCTCAGCGACAAGAGCTCAAAAACCTACTCATTGAATTCTGTGGACTTAATCTGAGCAGATCTTCAGATCTGTTTATTCTTGTGACCCCAGAATAAGCATGCCACAACATATCCAGAACCAGAACTTCTTACTTGACAGATCCCTCATCTACAAATTCACCTTTCATCCCTAGTGGTTTCACCCACTCCATGCCTTGTCAAAGAACTTTTTCTTTGCACAAGGAACCTATCTGTCTGTTTTCACTGCTCTCACCCTTAATGCCACTCAATTCATCAAGTTCGGTATTAAATTTTATTCCAACCCCCACATTGTGGGAGCATCGATTGCTCTCAGATTTGTCCAGTTTGTTCTCATCTTCACCAACTCTTGGGTCACTTTGGGACCTATTCATCAACCTGCCACCTTGTCCACCAAGTCTATTTGCACCAGCAATTAATTCATCTGCCCTCATCATCAACTCACCAAATCCACCAATCTAAGCCCCCACCATCCGACCACCAATGGCTCACCAAGGAAACCACATGCCCCTTCGCAGCACACCCAATGCACCAAAATTTGATGGGAAAGCACTGTCCCAGCTCCCTAGGTACCTTGCTGAAATCACAGAGATAGGTGCCCAGTATGCCCTCAATCTGGCCAGTATAGTCAAAGCAGCCATCTGGTATGCTGACTTCAATGAAGCAGAGCTTTGGGAAACTTTGCCCAAGGCATCTGCCATCCCAGCCAACTCGGATGCTTTCATTACTGCTGTCAAGAAGTTATATCTGGGTTGTGAAGGTACCAACCAGTACTGTCTTGCTGATATCCAATATTTTGTAGAAGACTGGAATAAGAAGACCATGCGCAGCCAGGATGAGCTGGGAGAGTATTGCAGGGGCTTCAAGAAGCTTGCTGCATTGTTGATCGCTAATAACAGGATCTTGGAGAGGGACAGGAACAGGATGTTCCTCAATAGTTTTCCCATCACGCTCCAGGATCACATCTGTCACTGGCTCTTGATTGTCAAGTCGGATATTCACCCAGATATGGTATACCTGATGGATAATTGCCTAGTTCTTGTTATCTGGTGCTACCCACTGCAATCCTGTCATCACTACCAATAACCTGCCAGCTCCATATCAGCAGCCCCCTTACCAGCCTCAGTATCAATAGTCACAGTACACGCAGCCAGCTTATCAGCCCCCTCGTCAGTTCACTGCACCACCTGCTATGACACCCACCTTCAATCCAGCTCTGCCTTTCAAGGCAGAATTCAACATCAGTAATCAATCTGCAATATTCTGCAAGTTTTGTGTAGGCCTGGATCATTATATCTGCACTTACCTGGTTTGCATTGAGTACCTTCAGACCAGAAAGATTGTTCATGGCCATGATGGCCAGTTATATATGCCAGATGGCACAGGGATCCCCCATATTCCTGGTTGTCGATGCCTCAAGGAGACTATCAATCATACTCTGGCCTTGGGCCAAGCTGGTCCTTTTACTAACCTGGCTGTGTCTTTCTCCCAAGTTTCTGCTAACATTTTATCAGCTGCATTCCCAGATACCCCATCCATCCTTGACATCAACCCATCCACATTTCTCGCCACCACAGTTCATATCTCAGATGATGTGCCCAAGCTAGAGGCAGATCGTCCTGACTTCCAACCATATATCACATAGGCCTGAGCTAACTTCTAGCTAACAAAGCTACAAAGGAGAAGAAGGGCAAGCATGTCTGCTTCAACAGTGTCCAAGTCCTGCCTTGTAAGTATCCAGCCCCTTATTCTGCATCCATCTCAGAGGAGCTTCTTTCACCAGAGCTCCAACAACAATCATCATCATCATCTGCTGCCCATGCTCCTACCCCTATTCCAATACTTTGTCTTCATGCCCAGAGCAGCACAAATTGTCTAGGGACATTGTTGCCCCATTGTCTTCATCATCAGTTCCTGCTATTACAGGTCCAACTGGACCTGGCATGTCTTCATCTGGCTCAACTGGTAATGTTTCATCTTACACCCCCAATGCTAACATGTCCTTCCCATTGTTGTCTGGCCCCTAGTTTAGGTACTTCTGCCCTCTTGACAATGACTCTGCTCCAAAGCGAGTCTTGGACCAGGTAATGGACATATCTGTTCCAGTTCCCATCAAAGATTTATTTGCAGTATCCTCCGAATTCCACAAACAGTTTCACAACCTCACTATAGTGAAGAGAGGGTCATGCTCACCACTTCCACTAATGTTGTACAAGTAGTTTGCTGGTTTTGATCTGGCTTTAGTTGCTTGCAAGTACAGTGATCGGGTCCTCTATAATGAGGATGGACTGATTATTACTCACCACAATGTTCCTCTCCATGCCATCGAAGCCTGGATCACCTGTTCCAGTCACACCATCTTAGGTATCCTCGACTCCAGATCTGAAATTGTCACCATGCCGAAGTGGGTATGGGAAGGATTGGGCCTTCTGGTCTGGTCTGACCACACTATATGTATGTCTTCCACCAACACCAGCATTGACACCACTGTTGGCATCCTTGAGAACCTCGCCTTGGACTTTAGCATGGATAAGGTTATGTTGCAGGTCCAAGTACTGGCCTGGGCAAACTTCGACCTGCTGCTGGGGTGGCCTTTTCATTGTCTCATGGGTGCGACCACTGATGATTACCCTAACAGTTCACAGATGATGACTTTTCATGATCCCAACACAGGGAAACAGTATACATTGCTAACCCAGGCCTGGTCAGAGGGTTGCCCCCACTGCCATGAGGACAAATGATGTAACATCCATCAATCTGCCCCTGAGGGGGATTTTTAGTTTTCAATGATCCAGAATCCACCTAGAGAGAACATGGTATTTTCATTTCATTGTCTTCTTCTTATCCATCATCATCTTTCCACCCTATACATATTTTTATTCTCCTTCTTATCTATGATTACTGCCTCTTTCTGTTAGTCTGCTACCACCCTCTGCAGACTATGCATTTTTATCTTCCACTCAATCCATTCTCACATCAGATGCCCTTCAAGCGATTACTTCTATTTATTCTTATGATATTTTGTCACACTCTTTGGTCTACAAACCCATAGCCAAGAAGGTGCGCACTGTGATAGCTCCCATTGATGAGGAGTTTTGCATCACCTGCTCTCTCCCAGCCAATCTGCTTGCCAGATTGGCCCTATTACTGTTTTTTCTGCCAGACTTCATATCTGGCATTTATTTTACTCAGGAGTGTGCTAATGCTCTAGATCTTGACCCCATCAACTGGCTTTTGCCAGAAGAAATCAAAATTGTCTGTTGGCTTGTTCATGAGCATGAATCTGCCTTCGCCTGGGTGCCTACCAAACAGGGGCACCTTGACGAAATGTACTTCCCACCAGTCAAGATTCCAACAGTGCCCCCCATACACCATGGATACTACACAACATTCCTGTCTCCCTGTCGATGTGGGCAGACACCATTCAAATTATCAAGGACTGGATCATATCTGATGTTTATAAACCCTCTGCTACCTCATACCAATTCCACTGGTTCTGTGTCCTTAAGCAGGATGGCAAGTCTCTCCACCTCATCTATGACCTTCAGCCCCTCAATGCCATTATCATCCATGACTCGTCAACCCCACCCTTTATCGAGCACTTCACAGAGTCATTTGCTGGCTTTGCCGTCTATGGGATAATGGACCTTTTTGCCAGATACAACCAGTACCTACTCCATCTGGACTCACATGACCTCACCACCTTCAACAGCCTGATGGGTCTGCATCGGCTGACCACCATCCCTATGGGATATATGAACGTGGTACAAATTTATCAGGCTGACATGTCCTTCATTTTACAAGATGAGATTCCTCATTACATATACCTGTTCATCGAAAACCTGCTGGTCAAGTCAGTTACCACCTAGTATTAGCATCTGGACAGTACCTACAAGACTATCCCAGAGAATCCAGGCATCCTCCAATTCATCTGGGAACATTTACAGGTCATTCACTGCATTTTACAGCACCTCCAGAATGTTGGTGCCATGGTATCTGCCAAGAAATTTGTCCTTGCCATGCCAGATGCCACCATTGTTGGTCACAAGTGCATATCCAATGGCCAGATCCCTCATGAGGCCAAGGTTCAAAAGATCCATGACTGGCCGGCCTGCCAGAACCTCATACATGTATGTGGATTCCTTGGAGTCTGTGGAGTCATGTGTATTTTTATCTGAGATTTTGCTTCGATTGCTCATCTGTTAGTCAATCTGACCTAGAAGGGTGTTCCATTTGAATGGGGGGAGCCCCAACAATTAGTGATGCAGCATCTCAAGGATGTGATTTGCAGCTCACCCACACTTCACCATCTCAACTACAAGTCTGGACACAAAGTTATTCTGGCTGTTGACACATCCGTGATCGTGGTCAGATACATCCTCTCTCAGATGGGGGAGGATGGCAAACATTATCCCAATCAGTTTGGTTCTATTAGCCTGACAGAGGTCAAGAGTCATTACTCTTAAGCTTGAGCTATATGGTTTATTCCATGCCTTGCACATGGTTCGTATTTTCATTTTTGGACTGTCCAACTTTATCATAGAGATGGATGCCAAGTATGTAAAGGGGATAATTGTTAGAACCAGGATCTCCAGGAGGTAACTCCGGAACTCCAGAGTTCGGGCAGGACTTGGCTTCATTGTATGTGGTGCGCCCTTGTCACAACTCCAGGGGTGTCCTGTAATTTCGGAACAGGCAGAAGAAGTCAGATTGACCTTGTTGCAAGCAACGAAGGCCAAGGATGGTTCAGAAGAGAGTCGTAGAGACTCAAGGGGGTCAGAGTGAGCTTGGAAGACTGTCCAAGTTGATATTCAAACTGGTATCTCTACTACAAGTGTGGAGACTTATATACAGGAGTAAAACATAGTCTTACTAATAGTCCGGAGTGCAGATGCTAAGTGTACTGGAGCTGTGCTCCTAAGCGGGCACAGGGACGGAGGGTGAACTGGGATGAAGCTAGTGGCTATGTACTGTAAGTGAAGAATGGAATGTGGCACTAAGAACAAGGAATACTAAATAGAGAGGGTCTGGGGTGTCAGGGATGTGGACTCATCAAGAACACACTGGAGGTCACAGGAAGAAAGTCCAGAGTTGGGTCCAGAGTTCCGGATTGATGGATATGACAATAATTAACAACCCCAATTTCCAGCCCAATATGACCATCAACTGGCGGATTGCAGGTATCCTCTTATTTAGTTTTTGTCTCATTCATATTCTGGCTACCTGTCACTCCGGTGCAGATGGTCTTTCCCATCGACCCATGTCCAATGATGATCCCCCTGAGGACAACAAATTTAAGGATTGGCTAGATGATGTGTATTCATTTTTCATTTTTTTGTTGAATGATTGTACTTCATTGTCATTGCCTCCTCACTGTTTCAGATCCTCCTCACTGTTTCAGATCCTTCTCCTGTCTCGATCCGTCTTCATCCCCCTTTTCTATCTTCACCACCACCCATCCAGATCTGGTTGTCAATGATCCAGAGCTCCCTTATTCAGCAAAAGCTGTGGTGAAGGATGCTTAGATTGACTGGATCCATGATTTTCTCAACACTCATGTCCACCCTGCTGACCTCAGCAATGCTGAATTCACATCATTTGTCAATGCCACCACCTGCTTCTTCATCCTTAATGGGTCTTTTTACCGTCATGAGTCACATAGTCAACACCAGCTCATTGTCCCCCTTGAGCACTGGTATGGTCTCATCTGTGAAGCTCACAATGACTTGGGACATAAGGGTGTCTTTTCTATCCAATTTTGCCTCCTGCTCCACTTCTGGTGGCCCCTCCTCATCAACAACATCAAGTGGTACATCTGTACCTGTCACGAGTGTCAAGTCCACCAGACACACAAGTTTCACATTCTGCCTACTGTACCTGTTGTTGGTGGCCTCTTCCACAAGGTGTATATTGACACAATGGTCATGCCCCAATCTGGTGGCTACCAGTTCATAGTCCAGGCCTGGTGCACTCTCACTGCATATCTGGAGTGATGGATGTTGTGATCTAAGAACACGGCCACCATCATGTCTTTTATTTTTGAGGATATTCTTTATCGTTGGGAAGTCATATCCAAGCTCATGACTGACAATGGTCCTGCTTTCATATAGGAAGTTGAGTTCCTATCCAGCTGGTATGGCATTAACCATATCCACATCTCTCCCTACAACTCCTAGGCGAATGGGATGGTTGAATGGCGTCATTATGATGTCCAGGAGACCATCATCAAAAGTTCCCAGGGAGGGGAGGTGCATTGGCTAGCCACTGCCTACTCAGTTTTCTGGGTGGAGTGCATTACGGTAATGAAGTCAACAGGGCTTTCGCCCTATTTCATGGTACACAGCATCAAGCCTCTTTTTCCTTTTGATCTTGCAAAGGCAATGTTCCTTCTACCCACTAGAGCTGATCTGTTGCGAATATACCTGGCTGGGCATTTGAACATTCGTCAAGAACTATGTGTCCTTCTGTACGACATGTTCTTGAGCCAAGGTTCCCTAATATCGTCTGTATGGATTTCTCAAGCAGCTTCCGGTCCTGGAGAAACCATGGAACTCCATATCCAGGATTTCATTGAGCAGCTCCTGCCTTCCTCTGGCTTCACTGCCATTCTCATCATCCTTGATCAGTTATCAAAGCAAGTCATTTTCATTCTGACACACAATACCATCACCTTCACTGAGCTAGCTCAGTTGTTCCTTCTCCATGTCTTCTTGAAGCATGAAGTTCCCTCCTGTTACACTTGATCCCAAAAGGTCAAGCATGAACTTGGCAAAGGTCCTAAGACACAGAGATGAGAGGGTATCTTACCTGTAGCAAGATCAGAGGTTTGTCTTGGTGGTACCAGATGATGGTCTTCCCAATGAGACAGGTGGATTGAAGACAATCCCTTGTAATCAGGATGGGACGCAGAGAGAGCAAAAGTGCTCACTTGAGTGTAGAGTGGAGACACATGAAGAGGGGAGTTAGGATGTTATATACCAAGTAGGTCTAAGCTGCCAAATACAGATGTTACTTAGAGGTTTATATATGAGAATGGAGAGTTGCTGAGTAATCGTATAGAAACCAAAAGAACAAGAAAGAATAAATGGCTGACTGATTGTTGAGTTAGCGAGCCAATGGCAAAAGGAACTCAATGAGTAAGCAAAGAACCTTCCAGAAGGGAAGAGAATGAACAGGCACATGGCAGGAAGGACTATGAGCTTAGCATAATGAGAGCTAAGTGAGGAGAGATAAGTCCAATGAAGGAAGGAAAGAAACAAGATGTGTTCATAAATTGTAACATTACCCCCGGTTTAGGGTGTTGAGTCCACAACAAAGACTAGAAATCGCCATACGAGGGGCCTGGAGAGCCTGTGATATTACTCCATCTGACCTCGTCAATGACGTCCTCAATGTCAGCCAACTTGGGAGAAGGCGCACGAGATGCAGGGATCGGGATGGGACAGTGTGAGTGCCATTGGCGGTGTGGGTGGTGGCTCAATAGTGACGGTGGAGAGTTGGAAGAATGATGGGAGCGATGGGAGGAGGAAGAAGACGAAGATGAAGACAGTGGGGGCAAGCAATAAGAGACCCATTCAGGGCAGAGGTATTGCAGGTGTCCCAGCTTTCTAACTTTACAAGTGGGGTAGACATAGAGGAGACAGTGAATTTGCCGATGTCCGAGGATGTGGCACTTGTAACAAGCATCCTTGTAATTGGGGTGATCCCATGGGAGGGGAAAGAGATGCTCATGCCAGAGGTCCTCTTCTTCCCAGGGGCTGCATCTATTAGGACTAGTGGCAGCGGTGTTGTCAGAATCTAATTGTTCACGGGTTATGAAAGGAATGTACTCCCCTTGATCTTCCTGCCTGGCTCGTAGGGAGGAATAAGTGATGTTGGCCATATACCCGTCTAACTCCTCAAGCCAGTCTCCAAGGTCTAATTGGTAGACCAGTTCTCCCAGGGCAGCAGTTCCAAGTTCCTGAACAGAGAGTAAGGCTAACCGTTACATAGTGTACTTAGGAAGGTGAAGTTGCTGAATGATGGCAGGGATTCTAGCCAACTGATGGTATGCCTGAGTCAGGTATAAGAGGGATGATCCTGGCTGGAGGTGGTGGTCAATAGGCATGGTGAGACAAGAGTTGATCAGATGTGCTTGAAGAATGGTATGGTATTCTTCGTCAGGATAGCCTTCTCTGAACCTGTGAGTGTGGAATGGGAGATCAGGTTCCACAGGGAAGGTTTTCTCATTGTTATGATCAGGGGTGATATGTCCCATGGGGTCTTCCCAAGTGGGCAAAGGGCATGGGGTGTCAATATGGTGAGGGGGTATTTCAACTGGGGTGACGAAGTAGGAGTTGCCAGAAGAAGTGAAACTTGGTGGGAATGATAAGGTTACTGATGATTCAGTGGAGAGGCTACTGGAAAAAGCATCGACAGCAGTGTCAGGTGGAAGAAATATCGGAATAGATAATTCAGGGCATGTAGCAGGGGGCGGAGGTGATGCCACCTGCTGATTGTTAACCGGAGGGCTCTGGCTAGATTGTCTGGTGATAATTCCCATAGGGATGAGGGGGGAGGTGACATGAGGACAGGAGGTGGTGGAGTTAATGGGCATGTGTTAGAAACAGGGTCTCCAGGAGGTAACTCCAGAACTCCAGAGTTTGGGCAGGACTTGGCTTCACTGTATGTGGTGCGCCCTTGTCACAACTCTGGGGGTGTTCTGTAATTTCGGAACAGGCAGAAGAAGTTGGATTGACCTTGTTGCAAGCAACGAATGCTGAGGATGGTTCAGAAGAGAGTCTTAGAGACTCAAGGGGGTCAGAGTGAGCTTGGGAGACTGTCCAAGTTGATATTCAAACTGGAGTATCTACTACAAGTGCAGGGACTTATATACAGGAGTAAAACATAGATCTTACTAATAGTCCAGAGTGCGGATGCTAAGTGTACCAGAGCTGTGCTCCTAAGTGGGCACAGGGATGGAGGGTGAACTGGGACGAAGCTAGTGGCTATATACTGTAAGCGAAGAATGGAATGTGGCACTAAGAACAAGGAATACTAAATAGAGAGGGTCTGGGATGTTAGGGATGTGGACTCATCAAGAACGCACTGGAGGTTGCAGGAAGAAAGTCCAGAGTTGGGTCCAGAGTTAAGTCCAGAGTTCTGGATTGACAGATATGACAGGCGCCCAGAAAAGTTTCATCTAATACAAAACTTCTCCTACTCCTTAAACCCATCACCGAATTTCCCATTGCTCTTGGTTAATACACAAACCAATGCAGACTGCTTCCTAGCAACCTGGGGAAAATTCTCCACAGTCACACTGCTCATAGCTAGACTACCTGAAGGATCCGAAGCAGCCACACACAACATGGCTGAGGTATATTGGACCATTCCCACACACCCCTCTCAATGGCTGGCAGCAGTCATACATGGTCCCAATGAAAATTTATATATTGACACCTGCTTTGCCTTCAGAGCATTGCCATCAGCAGGAGTATATGGCCACCTAGCAGATGCAGCAGCAGAAATATTCTGATCAGAAGACATCAGCCCACTGGACAAGTGGGTTGACAATCACATTTTCTTTCACATCAGAAAGAAACACCTAATGCAATACAACAAAGACAGATGAGAACTGCACACAGAAATAGGAAGAGAAGGAGGAATCAAGCAAACTGGAGGCCGGCTCTGGTTTGCGAGATCTAACCCAACCACCCAGGACATGGAAGAGTTCAATGAGGACTGTGGAGCTCCCATACAGGACCACTTCAGGGACTCACAGTGACCACCACATGAGGAGGAATTCACATATGCAATAGCAGACATAGACATGATCTCAGAAAAGCTCAACATCCCATGGGAAATAGCAAAAGACCAATCTTTCGCCACATCAGTAAAATACATTGGCTTCCAGTGGGACCTTGAAGCTAAGAAAGTATCGCTCATGCCAGACAAAGTAACCAAATACCAACAAGTGATAGTGGACTGGCTAGTGAGACCAGCACACACCCTCCAAGACATAAAACAACTATACGGCAAACTACTACATGTCTCATTCACATTGTGTGAAGGTAGAGCATACCTCACAGGGCTAGAGTGCATGCTAAAGATGTGTGTGAAGAAACCATTCATGCCCCATTGCCCCATAAAAGCTATTGCAGCAGACCTATACTGGTGGAACTCCCATCTCCGAGATGGAAAAGTCCTCATATGACTACAACAACCCCTCCTATATACTGATGTACAAGCCTTCTCAGATGCCAGCCCTGGCGTGGGAATTGGCATTGTCATCAGAGGAAAATGGTGAGCATGGACCCTCAAGCCGAACTGGCAAACAATACAAGGAGGAAAGAGAGACATTAGTTGGGTGGAGGTCATGGGTCTCAAACTACTCATCTGCGCGATTGACATGGCCTTCTCACACCTCACCAGAGTCATTGCCCATGGTGACAACACAGGAGTTGTCGAAGA
>JBBPTJ010000122.1:12181-22735 GCA_038094035.1 Pulveroboletus aff. ridleyi
CGAGATTTCCGAATGACAAGTGAACGAGATAGTATACAGGTTCTAGCACAGGAACGAATAAGAAAGCAAACATGAGAATTGTTATTCGAGCTCATGTCATGACGTCCTCCCATTCGCCCCATTCACCATCGACTACTCGCAGCTGAACTTTCTCCCCGGATGCCCCAAAATACGCAGCCTTGAACCAAGTTTTCATATCTTCCTCCGCAAAGGGACCAAAAGACTCTCCAGGTGGTTGTCCAGGTACATTCCACCTGTACTCGTACTTCACATCCGCCGAGGAGGGGAACCAGTTGTCCATGACCTGCCCACTAGATCGCACGTCTCGGACGAGCTCCTCAAACGTTTTCGAGTAGATATCGGTGTCTCCGAGTGACATGATATTCAATGCGAGATGAGTGATCAAATCGATGTCGGTCGTGCCTTTCGGTGGTCGTTTGTCCACCGCCATGTTGGGGTGATCTTTTGATCTGCTGTGTGTGTTCTTTCTGGCGACTGCCAATCAACATAGGAAGTTGTCATTAGATGAAGCAACGTACCCAGCGTTCTTCTTTGACCTTGCGCCCAGCCGCTGCAATGCCTCCAACACCGTTTCACCGCGCTTGAGCATACTAACAAGTTGGATTTCCAGCGCAGTCTTGCCACCGCTTTCCTCGAGTTCTCTCTCCTCTGCCTTCATCTTCTCCTTCCGTGCCTTGTCCTGTTGGCGTTTCCTGCGCCGCGCTATCTTGATGTCCTTCTCGTCAAACCCATCCATCCACCGATCGTGTACAGCATGCGGGTCAAACGTCTTCACATACGTTCCGTCGGCAGCAAACTTGCCTTCCTCCATCTCCTCTCGCATGTTGAACGACGAAATTTCGTACCCCATCCCTGCCTTCTTCCTCCGCATCCCATCGTCCTCGTCTTCCGGCTCGTCCTCGTCGCCACTTTCGCTCTCGTGCCCAGACTCGTTAAACTCTTGACCCTCGATGTCCCCGAGACGCAAGAATTCGTCCTTCTTTTTCTGAGATGGCGTGTTGCCATCATTGTTCTTTGCTTCTCTTTCTGCCATCGAGAACATGTCGTCCTCGTCCCCGTCCGCTTCTCCGGCTTCACCCTTTCTGCGGCTATAGACAACGCCTTCCCCATCGTCAGTCGAATCGCTCTCGTAGCCTTCGTTCCGTACGCGTCCTTTACGCTTCATGGAGGGGTTCTCGAGAGCATTGTCGACCTCTTCGGCAAAATTGAGGGGGTCATCGCTGGGGTCCACGAAGCGCAGCTTTTTAGGAGGGTGTTGTTCCCCGGAGGTAGCAGACCGTTTCTGCGCTGTGCGGGCTTGCATATCGTGCAGAGCTAAGGATATCTCTCAAATCATTTACGGATGTTTGTCGTACGACTCCAAGGACGGTCACGTTACTAGCCTACCGATCCAAACGTTTAGATTAGAGCGACCAACTAACAAATATCATTCAGATGTACTGTGGCCATAACGCCTCGTCAGACAGCCATCGCCTTCATGACCGCAGCCACATATGCAAGTTGATTCTCAATAGATGCATGTGAAATGAGAACTGTGCTCGAAAGTCCCTTGAGGTGGACAGGAGCACCAAGTCTCTCAGCGATGGCGGCGTTTTCAGACGAGTACAACACACAGACTTCTTTACCAACCGGCGCGATAAGCTGACAACGCGGTTCAGCACGGGCCAAGGGTCGAAGAGTCTACCATACCGTTTGCGACGACTCAAAACGTTGCAGAAACGCCGAGAAGCGTTCTTGTTCCATTGTCTTCGCACAAGGGTCAAGAACGACACGGGCGGTCCCATCGCTCTTGAAGGTGCTAACCATCGCAAGCGCATCTTCTGCGGAGTAGAAGAGTGCTACTTTGCTGCTGGAGGAGTTCCCAATCTGGATATCACTTATTCGTGCCTTCATTTCACTACAGTCCTGGAGAACCAGCGGGAGTTCACCACTATCACCAAAAATCACTTTAAATGTCGTCGAGAATCTGAAAAAAGGAATAAGTCGGATTTCCACTCGTTCGGAAGAAGGGCTAACTCGTTTTTGATAACCTGCGCAGGGCTTGCCGTGGAGCCTTGGTATCTGTGGGCTACTTCAGCACGCCATGTAGCGACGAGGTAACTCCAACTGACAATGGGCCAAAAATAGTTGATCGAAAGGAAGATTGCGTAGTCCCAAAGGAGTTGAAAGACGTTTGGGTGGAGGGGAAGAGGTGCTCCTTGGCGAGCTCAATACTAAATCGAGCTTGAATCAATACAAGATCAACCAGTCAAGGACGACATGCCGTACCTCTTTTTTACAACCTCTTCGGCCAACAGTGGAGGAACAACGGGTGGAACGGAAGAATTGTCAACAACCGGAGTTGGTGTCTGCTGGCCCGCCTCAGACACGCAAGGTAGGACATCTGCGACATGGTCGCCAGCCTTGTCTCCCTCTGTAACTTCAGCCGATGCTCCATCAAGCAAAGCCTCCTTTGCCGTTGTCGACGGTGAAGTCGATCCATGTGCCTCCTCAACTTCCTGTGGTTGTGCCGGGGAATCTTCTTCGTAGTCAGGAAGAGGTTCCGGATCTACCTGGAGCCCTGCTAGCTTGAGCAACCCATCGTTGGGTGGAGGAGATCCCGGTTGGAGGTTCGACGTCATTTGATGGTCCTGGTCAACCAAAATGTCTTCTCCGGTTGCTTGTGGCTCAACTGGAGCTTCTTCAATTTCATCGGGATGGTTATATTCTAGGGTGGTATTTGTAAACTTCCCCTTGACGCTCTTCAAGGTGCCCTTGGTGGCAGTGAGTAAGGAGCTGCGGTTCTTGGTGATCAGGCCAGAGGAGGACCGGCCGGGACCAGGCTTGCCGCCCCGCTTAGCAACATTGCGACTCGAGCCACTAGTGGATGGTGCCTCTGCTGTGTGAATGGACATCAGGCGAGCTTTAGCAGTTATGCGAGACTGATCGTTCGTGGTGTCAGGTGTAGTAGTATCAATAACTTTGACGAGTGGATTTGCAGCCCGGGCACGGTGATGGGGAACGGGGTCCCTCCGAGTTTCCGGCGGCCCACCAGAGAAACGTACGGGTGAATCGAACAGAGGGTCAGGAGAACTGAGGATCGGCGAGGCAGGAGATTCAGGGACCACATCATTTCCAGGTGGAAAAGTAGCCGGAGATTGCAGTGGTGGCCGAGCCTCTGACTTTTGGGCCGCCACTTGTTCGTCCGTACTCTGGTCGATGTCAATCGGATTGTCATGGTAAAAGTGTTGGAGATCGTCGAATGTGATCTTTCTAGATCCATCCAGACTCCCACTTGCTGCGGTCAGGCTCGGCTCCGCAGTGGCACCCCCCGTATCTTCCTCACCCACTTGGACGAGTTCGTCTTCCACCTCGACTACATCTGGATCCGTCTCACCATCTGCATCGAGTTGCGAGTCACCTGGAGACGGTATACGTTTTGGGGCCGACTTTCGTGGTCCTGGAGAAGAAAGGCGTCTCCGCTTGGGTGACCTAGCAGACGCTCCTCCGTTTTTAAGCGGCCCTGTGGAAACCCTGCGTTTCGGCTTCCAGTATCCCAAGTCATCTTCAGCAGTGATCTGCGTCCGCCGACGTTTACGGGTGGCCAATGGTGGCGCTGAGATGCTGGCACTATTCGAACTGACAACATCCCCGGCAGAGGATGACACTTGTATTTTTGCCGAGTTAGTCTTCCTTTTGGGAGCCTTTCTACCTAGCAAATTAGTGCCAGTTACGCAGTGCAACGGATACTATCTGGAGGCGGAAATACCTGGCGGTCCAGAGAGAAGTAATTCCTCTCCCTTCTTGAAGGCGGCAGAATCGGAGATATCTCTACCACCAGTGTCGATGCGTTCCCAGAAAGATTCGAGAATGTGCTCAGATCCTCCTTGAAACGAATCTGTAGGTTCCCAACTGAACTCGGACAAATCAGTAAAGGGTTCCAACGGTTTTCAAAAGTGACATACGTGGTTTCATCCCAGCCATACCCTTTCCACTACGCCACGACGAATAAGTAGGCAGCGCGTACGGTAACAGCAGTGGACGAACCTTGACATAGTATTTCTATAGAACTCGATTTAGTACGACTTAAGTGTTAAATAGAAATAGATCGTACCCATGTAATTTTCTTGCCCCTCTTGTCGTGAACGCGAGCCCTAGTGACAGATTCTACACACGGGAGTTGAGTCAACAAAGGCCAGATGAGTACAAAAGAACACAAAGAACACAGACCGACTTCGTACTCGTCCATGCCGTCCAGGCAAGTAGTTTGCAAGTCCAACCGCGACTTGCCACTGGCGCTCCAACACGTCCAACATCCGCAGCAAACATGTACACATTTACTTTTATTACATAATACAGACAGCAATATTCCAAAGAGTAGATGGACATTCGGAAACGACGTTAGTCCAACTCGGGCGTGGATAGGCGCGACGAGACCAGGCACTCTTTTACCCAGTTGACATCCCCCACAACGACGTCTTTGCCCAGCTTGGCTGATCCGAGAAGGTTTCGTTCTTTGACAATGATATAGTCAAAAGTCCGCAAGTAAGCAGCAGACACCTGTTTCGTATCGGTAACCGCTTCGACCTTGGCTGCACCCATACATAAGATAATCCAGGGAACATATCGACTGGCTTCTTCAGGAGCACCCTGCAGCATCTCATGTTAGGCTCCGCGTATTGGCGTTAAATCAACAGACATACTTTTCTCGCTCGATTCGAGGGAAGCGGAACCAAATCCGCGCCAACACACAGCACTGTTTTCTGCAGAAACAGCTTGATTGGCACTTGATTGGCCATGATGTCTGTAAGGTGTTCTGCGCAATTTCCCCAGTCAAGATCAACGAGCTGGGAAAGCCTGGCACCGAGTGTATCCGAATATCCCGCCGGGAGAAGGAACAGTTGCCAGTCCTGACGTGCGATCCAATCAACGTCATATGTTCCGCGGGACACGTACGAAACTTACCGATGAGAACTTCCCTTCCCTTGTCAACCACTCAAACGAGAGGCAGGGAATCCCTAAGGCAAGCGCTAGAAGGAATTTAGGCTTCTGATGCGCATCATCGGACAAGAGGAATACGCGGTCCAGATTTACTTCCGGCCTCCAACGAAAATCTTGCGGCGTCGCGATCCACCGCTTGTTGGATTGGCTATGCCTGCCTTCCATGGTGAACACACTCGACCAATCTTCAATCACCAACCCCCCGTGCTGTCTAATAGCACGCATTGCATCATCCTTCGTTTGAATGGGATCTTCATTCTTAGGATTGATAGTGACTACGAAACCCGTTTTGACAAATTCGCGCTGAGCTTTGCCGGAAGTTGTGCTGGTAACCGACTCTTTGGATGGTGTAGTGTCAATAGTAGGCTTCGGTTTGACCGCGGTGACAACGTGTTCTGCCAGGACTGTGCGCTCCTTCCACTGACTTTGAATCGTCCGATTCGCAATGCGAATGTCACCGAACCCAACTTGAACAGTTGCTACCGCCTCCCCGTTATCGATATCCAATCTAAAAGAGCCATAAGAATCCGCACGGCTGACATCACTAACCACGCCTTTGACGCTATCTTGAATGATGATGACTCTATCACCAACTAGAAGCTCCCGGCGACGCATGTTCTTGAGTTCGACCTCGTCTTCTGTCCCATCATCAAACTTGACCAGATGTTTGTTCTTCGGTCCGCGGGAGTGAACGATACCAGAGTAATAATAACCATCTTGCTTCCACAACGCGAAAACCCGTATAGCCGGCTCTACTGTAAATCCACGGGTGGAAGATAGCCCAGAACGTGGCCTCTTGACAGAACGTGTTGCGACTGCGGGAGTCTCAGATCGTTTGCTTCGGGTCGAGGCCGAAGCTCTCGACACTCCGCGGGTCGCATTTACGTCTTCCGCGCGCCGTTTCCTCTTACGTGATGTGTTGGGTTTCGAAGGTGGGGGCGGCGGCGAATCGGTATCACGATCACCCACAGACTTGATCTCTTCTTCTTCCTCTTTCCGAACCCTGGGAAGCGTAACCTCCTCACTCTTGGTGGGGTGACGTGACAGATCTTCTGAATTTTCAGTATCGGATTTGTGGAAACGTTTCCTGCCAGCCATAGGCTTGGCCGCGGGAAGGGATGCCTTGGATGTGTGGGGCACACGCGAGGATTCTAAAGGTTGCGGCCCTCTTCTCTTCGAAGATAGTATTTTTGGTGGAGCGGCAAGAGGCTCTCTCGAAGAGATCCCTTCACCTTGCAGATCTTGCTCTGGAAGTGATGTCGGAATCTCTGTGAGCTCCGTTCTTGAAGTTTCTACTCCGAGGTTCCTCCCTTTCGTCATGGACGAAGCGTGTTTTTGAGGCTGTTTTCACGAACGGTTGATGAAGCCGACCAACGTAATCACGATGTCAGTCAAATCCTATGGTCGTCGAAGGAGTGATGTATGTTACCTTGTCAGGAACAGCAGAGGATGCAGTCCTCGTTTTTCTGCCATGCAAAGGTATATCCTCTGTGGGAGCCCTGGATATAGTGCTTCTGACAGCCACTTCAATGGCTAAAGGAATATCAGCTTCGCTCTGCTCGACCTCTAGAGAATTTGGTGCAAGGTCTCCAGATCCGTGCATCACTGGACTAAGAGGGCGAAAACGCTTCTCAAGCGGACTTCCTGTTACAGGAAGATGATGGCTAGATGTTTGGGCACTGGACTCGACTCGAAGGGGCTCAGAGTTAGCTCGAAGGGGCTCAGAGTCGGGGACAATGTCCAGCACATCTTCAAGTTCTTCGTCATCATCCTCTCGCTGAGGTTGGTATCTATATGGACGTGAACCAGCCGCCTTGGTTTTGCGTGATGCTGGGAGGGCATTCAATTGAGTCGATTCAACCGTATGGCGAGGCTGCGTCTCCTCCATGCCAGAAGGCTGTGTTTCCACTCCCGCGGTGACGCACGACGGGGGTTCCACACCTCCAGCCAGGTTCCGCATCTTGGCGATCCGATACCGGTTGTCCGGATGTACCATTCTTAACAAGCTCCTGGGATTGCTTGATGCGACGGCTGACGTAGGAGCGGGAGCAATCCAGTCAAAAGGCAAAGAGCACTCCTTGCTATCTTGTGGCAACGAGGTGAAGATATCATCCGAGATAGAAGGCTTGACATCAACAATGTCATCAACCTGCGTAGATTCAATTCCCTTGGGCTGAGTGGGGTCTGGGGTCGGATCCGAAACGTCAGCAAGGTCCCGATCGAGCATTTTGTCAAAGGATGATGAACCGCCAAACTCGAATCTCGACTCCTGACCAACACGTTCTGAATTATGATTGTGAAACGAAAAATCGCCGCTCCTGTGGAGTGATGCCTGTGAGGATTCGACGGAATTGCTAGGAGTGGCGGCCACGAGAATATTGGGGCGAGGACTGAAAGTTGCCCTGTTTGCCCTTTGTGCCTCATACTTGCGCATGGCAGCCTCGAGGAATTCCCTATGCTCACTGGCGTCCGGGAGCGTCATGTTAGGGTCCGTGGGCGAGTGAATGACCTCCTGAGTTGGTGTCTCCCCCAGGTCAGAGAGCGGCACATTGAATTGTTTGGTTGACGCGACATATCGTTCTGCCGGGTCCTGTGAGATGGGGCCACCGAACGAGTCTTGGGAAGGAAAGGAAGGGGAACGATGGCGGTGGTGATTCTCGACGGGCATGGACTTTGTTGGTCGAAAGAGAGGAAGGACTGTGGTGGTGGTGGGGGAACAATGAAAGGACCTGGAGCTTGTCCCTAGAGACTAAGAGGTAATTATCTGAAAGCAAGAAAGATGGAGAGCGGCTCACCGATTACCTTTCCAGCGCATGCCGAGAGTGAACTATCCCCATGTTGGCGAAAAGGATCCGAACGTGAACCTTGAATCACGACGTTGTCCGACGGCGAGGCCACAAAAGTTCTGGCCTGCCCGCCATTTTCCTGACGCGTTTCTTGCTGGAAATCCCCGGCTAGCATATGCTCGCAACCAGCTCCAGGGCTCTGCAGAAGCGAAACTTGCAGATGGTAACGAGGTGTCACCGGTCGGACCGGCATTATCCTGGAGTCCATTGAAAAGTCGTCTGCTGCATCTCCGCCGTCATTTAGCGAGGCTAGATCGCAATCTGTACTGTGTTCCTGATTTTGCTGTGCGGGTAGTGCCAACGCATGCTGTAAGAGCTGGGTCGGCTGAGAATCTGGGGGGTCACTACAAAATATGTCGGTTGTGGGCGTGTCAGGGCTTCGACGACTTCATGCCGAGGTACGAGAGACGCGCCTGTTCATGATTTCTGCCTCGCTACGCGCATACCACGACGACGCATCAGCTCATGCGGCCCTGCACACGCCGAACGGGGAAGAGCGACTTGACTTGTCGATCCATCCATAGATAGCGCTGGTGAAGCGTGCACGTGCCTCTAAAAGTCAATTCACGTGACTACGACGCGCCCAAAAGCACGTGTCGACGTGTTCGTCCTTTTCACCTCGTTCACTCATCTCTCGCTATCCCAGTCGCTCCTTTTCACTTGCGCAGGACGCCTAACAGAGCGTGAATAATGTCGCGCAAGACCGGGCGAGGGATTCCCGCACGCGAGATGCCTCGGCGAGCACCCGTCAAGCCCGCAGACGACACCGAGAAGGCGATGCCCAGCTCCAAGCAAAAAGAGGTGCAGCAGCATCATTCTCGCGCCAAGCTACCACAGGCATCTCGGGCAAAACCTTACCATGACTATAGTGCGCACGAGATCACCAACGTCCCAGCACCCATTCCAGATACAGGCCTACCGGCCCCGTCAGCAGATTCAGTTACGTATTCTGTACCGGCATCTCATGCCACAATATTGAAAGCTCCTTCGAGTCGTTCGCACGTGGCATCGAAATCGACTTTTGTGCCATTGCCGTCCTTGAAGACCGAAAACTTGACGGAGATTGAAGCAGCAGCTTCCCACTCTTCTCTGACAATCCATGCAACGCCGTCCGACCGACCCGTGGTGGCCACTGCAGCGAGTAACGACTCGCAGAATCGTACTCCGCAGTCGGACACCTCCCATTTGTCTACCACAGCAGTGATCGCACTGGCTGTCAGCGGAGGCCTTACACTCTTTATCGTTGTCGTCCTGATCAAGCTCTTTCAGCGGCCCCGCCGTCGTAGGACCCCTACTCCCTCCTTGCCCATCCCTCAGAATGGGGCATTTCCGGGCGATAAGAGGGAAAGCGAAGGCTCTCCGATATTTGGGGGTAGGGAACACTCTCCTACACTTCAAGCACGTGGCGCGAAAGGGGACACTGGACTATGGACCTGGACCCAATACAACTCTGGAATCCCCAAACCTGCCCCAACGGTAACGGTGACCCGGTCGAGTTCCGAAGGTCAACTGCTGACAGCGAATCCACCGACTGAACAGGATGCTGTAGTTGACGGTAGGACATGTGTCCAAGGACCGAATCAGACGCAATATCCATTCGTTGGATATGGTAGCTCAAACGCGCTTTTGAAGAGCAAGGCTCCAATACCCTTGCAGCCGGTCCAGAGCGCGATCACCCGTGCTGTTTCGAGGCTCTCCACGGTGTCTATGTCGCTCTATCCGAGTTCACCCGGCGGATGTTCGCAAGTAGAAGCGAATGTGGGCCTTGCGATAGACGGTGTCACACATGGTGAACCCGTCAATGTGGGGACACCAGGATATAAGGACCGGATGACAGCATCCCGGAATAGAACCAGTATGATGGCGGCGGGTAGTGCCAAGGATGCCATGGCGCTCAGGCGGTCACAAAGCTTTGCATATGGTGGAATGGAATCGGGTTCACCGCTGACCACACCTCACATGACGCAGTCGAACGGTGGGCGAGCTCGAATCAAATCGGCGTACTACACTCCGGGATCATATCCTCGGGCGTCGGCAGCGGCAACAAACTATGGGAAATACAACGCTGATCATGAGCGTACTGGGATTCATCTAGAACGGAAAGGGGTTGAGCGAACGGATTCTCGACGGGGAAGAGACTTGACCTCGGCACTTGGTCTGACGTCGCCGATTCCACCGTCTCCACAGCCCACGTTGTATCCGGATGACTCGATGAGCGTGATTGGAGAAGCGAAAAAGGTCGCTCTGCCAGGACGGAGTCAAAAGAAGCCCGTCCCGAAGACGAGCACCCGGCGTGATAGTCCCCCATCCGATGCGGCGGTGTTGGGGAGCCTGATGATGGTGGACTTTGCGGTGTCCACGTCGACGGCATCACTAGTGGACATCCGGCCGTGTGAGGGACAGGCCTGGACGGGCACAGGTCATGGGGCGATGAAGAGCAGTTTTAAAAAGAGGGTGGAAGATAAGCCACCGCGTGTGCCATCGCCACCGCCGATGCCCTCGTTGGCGCAGATGGCGTTGGCGCACGGCGAGCCAGATTACCACAGTCCGACGTACAGTATCTATGGGCTGTACGAGGGGGACAAGGGTCGATGTGGGAGTTGAACCTG
The DNA here is from genome assembly GCA_038094035.1 of Pulveroboletus aff. ridleyi. Taxonomy (NCBI): domain Eukaryota; kingdom Fungi; phylum Basidiomycota; class Agaricomycetes; order Boletales; family Boletaceae; genus Pulveroboletus; species Pulveroboletus aff. ridleyi. Next base: position 22,638 of record JBBPTJ010000122.1, read on the forward strand.
TCTTGATTTGTAGCACGTAAATCTGCCGTTCTGATCCAGTGCTGCGGAGGAGACTGAAGAAGAGAGAGAAAAAAAAATTCACCTGACTTGACGCCAAT
>JBBPTJ010000123.1:0-22696 GCA_038094035.1 Pulveroboletus aff. ridleyi
ACTACCCCATCTATGACAAAGAATTGATGGCGGTCATCTGCACTCTTGAAGAATGGCGACACTATCTAATTGGATGGGAAAGATTCAAGGTCTGGATGGACCACAAAAACCTGGAATATTGGAAAAAGCCACAAACCCTATCAGGGCGACAAGCATGGTGGCATGCCCTTCTCCAGGAGTTCAACCTAGAATTCATTTATTGTCCCAGCTTTCTTAACTGTGCTGACCCCCTCTCCCACTGACTTGACCATGGCAATGCAGTTGAGAATCTCAATAAAGATGTCACAGTCCTACCCACTGAATTATTTATCAAAAACATTACATTAGAATCCCTGTTGCTACAAAAAATACAAAAAGGATCAAAAAATATAAATGACATTCTTAACTACACATATGATACCATGAGGGAGGTGTACCTCCATAATTTCACTGGCCAGATTTACGTTCCACCTTCCATCTGTGCCAAGATACTTAAAACATGCCATGACGATCCCCTGGGGGGTCATAATGGGCAAGCCCACACATATCATATAATAAATCACTTCTTTATTTGGCTGCAGATGTGGAAAGATATTATTAGATACATAAATCACTGCTACACATGCACCCTCATGAAGGGATCATCCAAAGCACCTGCAGGAAAAATACTATCTCTTCCAATGGCCAGCCACCTGTGGGAAGATATATCTATAGACTTCATAACTGGCTTACCAGAGATCAACAAGATCAACTCTGTTTGTGTCATTGTAGATCAGTTCTCCAAAGAAGTCATTTATGTACCTTGTTCAAAAACAGTTTCATTTGTAGATCTAGCTAAAATATTCTGTGATCATGTATGGTCACAACATAGTATTCCCCATATGATAGTGTCAGATTGGGGCCCCCAGTTCGTGTCCTCCTTCACAACTGAATTGTGTAAATTATTAGGCATTGAGCAAAAGCTCTCAACAGCATACCATCCCCAGACAGATGGGCAAACAGAACAGATTAACTGAGAAGTGGAACAGTACTTACACATGTATGTGGTCAAGAGACAAGACCAATGGCCAGAATTCATTAAACTCATGCAATTTCATCACAACAACTCTCTCTCATCCTTGACTGGTTCAACTCCGTTTGACATCACTCAGAACTACTCCCTCTGGATGGGTTTCAAGGGTTCCTCAGACACTTTTGCTAGAAGCTTCCATGCCAACACCAGATGTGCACACACCGAAGTTCAGGAAGTGCTAGAACAGACACAGGAATGGATGACACATAATCAAGAATCCTCCCATTCTGATGCCCCTGAATACACACCCAACAATCAGGTTTAGCTCAGCACAGACAACTTGAAGTTGCCTTATACTGCCTGTAAATTAACACAGCAATGGCTTGGGCCCTACAAGGTCGTTCAGGCCCTCCCTAATGCAGTAGAACTGTGTCTTCCCTGATCCTTCAGGATTCACCCAGTAGTAAACATCTCAAAGATAAAACTCTACCGATCTCCACTGCCTGGTCAGCCAATCTCTCACTCTGATGCGACCAAGGTCTTGGAAGAGGGACATCCCGAGTATGAGGTTGAGGCTGTTATAGCCTCCTGCCTAAAGCATGGGAAGTTGGAATATCGGGTCCATTGAAAGGGATATAGCAACACTGACAACATGTGGGAACCAGCTTCCCATTTGGAGAACACTTGTAATGTGGTTGACACCTTCCATCATGCCTCTCCTTTGGCCCCTCACCCCCTCTACAGTCTCTCCTTGACGGAAATGAACCACCTATTCATTGTCTATAGCCCTGAAGCTGGTACTCCGTTTGTCATGACTCGTCTGGAACTTGAGTTGTAGCAAAGGGGGGTAATGTTACAAACCATCTTCACACCCCTTTCTTTTCTCATCACATGACTAAGTCACATGACTGGGTCCAAACCATGACATCATATGACGTCATGCCTCATGGCTAGCACACCCTTTTAATCTCCATTATCCCTGGTGAGAACTCTCTCACAGCCATGTACTTTAGTCTATCCATGTATAGTAGTTCATCTCATGGACCCTATGGTCCATGTGCATCCCTCTATACTATATAAACCCAGGTGTCTCAGCTGGCATCCCCAGCTTTGACTACCTGTTATCTCCAGATAATAGTGTGAGCTTGAGTCCTTCTTTTCACATCTTCTCCTTGCCAGGCTTGTAGATGCCTGTGAAGCCGAGGCTAGTGGTGTGGTCCATAATGATTTATAACAACATATATATCAGATAGTATAATCCCCAGATGATTATTTGTTCAGGAGGAAATTCCTCCATGGGTTATCCCATGCAATCATTCAATGTATATTTGAAGCTTGCAGTATATCCACTGAGCACTTTAGCATTGAGGAAATCCTTAAGGAGGTCCAGTGAATGAAGATCACCCAGAAGGCTATTAGTCTGCATGTGAGAAAAAGCCACTTTGGCTCTGGGGGAAAATCTTCCCAAGGATGAAATAATTCATACTCACAGGGAAAGAGGGCTGAAAGGGTCTCAGTTGATGTGCACAGATGTTAGAACCGGGGTCTCTGGGAGATAACTCCAGAATCCCAGAGTTTGAGCAGGACTTGGCTTCACCATATGTGATGCACCCTTGTCACAACTCTGGGAGTGTCCTGTAATTTTGGAGCAGATGGAAGAAGTTGGATTGACCCTGTTGTAAGCAATGAAGGTTGAGGATGATTCAAAAGAGAGTCTTGAAGACTCAAGGGGGTCAGAGTAAGCTTGGGAAACTGTCCAAGTTGATATTCAAACTGAAGTATCTACTACAAATGTGGAGACTTATATATAGGAGTAGAACATAGGTCTTACTAATAATCTGGAATGCAGATGCTAAGTGTACTGGAGCTGTGCTTCTAAGTGGAGCACAGGGATGGAGGGTGAACTGTGATGAAGCTAGTGGCTATGTACTGTAAGCAAAGATTAGAACATAATATTAAGAACAAGGAATACTAAATACAGAGGGTCCGGAGTGTCAGGGATGCAGACTCATCAAGAATGCACTGGAGGTCACAGGAAAGGAGTCTGGAGTTCTGGATTAACAGATATGACAGTATCCCCCTTCTAGGCCTGAACCCATGAAGACCATTAGTGCAGGGCAATTTGAAATGGAAGAATGAAGTCTGGATGGAGCTTGAATGACTTCATAAAAGCTGTGTATCCTACCATTCTTGACCTTAAATCACTACCACCATGTTTAAGGAATATCCCAATGTCTGGGACTAGATAGATGAGCAACTCATTGAGGTCAGTGGAGATGGAGATGACCTGATAGTTGCCAAATTCACTGAGCAGCACTGCTAGATGCAGGAGAAGAGGCTGGCTGAGGAATGCCTTCACCAGGAGGCCAAGAGGGAGGAGCACTGGAAGCATACATAGAGTCCACTCAGGATTCCAGGACAGGCAAAGGGCATGCATGCTCATGGTGTGCACACATGGTCTTGAGTGCATGCCCAGACCTGGTAAGGTAACCTTGTGCTTGGAGTGTCAGGCTACCCAGGCTCATTGTGACTGAGGTGGTGACAAGAGGTCAGAGCACTGGAGGAAACACATGGAGAGCAAGGCAGAGTTGCCTCGTAAGAAGGCCTATGCAGAGATGCTGGAGGTGAGGACCTTGAAGGAGTTAGAGACGAGTGGGTGGAGTGTGAAGGTGGAGAGGATGGGAAGGGAGCTCAGGGGGCAGATATGTCACATTATCTATCACTTTGACTAGCAGAACTATTTGCTAGAGAGGCTGGTGGAGTTGAAGACATAGGAGGTGTACAGAGGGTGCTCAGCGGTGAAGTCTGAGATGGGGTTGGAGGATGTGGGTTTAGTGGGGGAGAAGCTGGAGGGGTTGACTGTGGAGGTGAAGGAGATAGAGAGGCACGAGAGGGAAGTGGAGGTGGAATTGGAGGTAGATGTAGAGGTGGAGATTAGTACCTTAGAGAATTGGAGTTGCTTGTCAAGCCATGTGAGGTCTGGGTCAATCCAGGTACTGGAGATGGAATTCTGAGATGAGTTTAGAAGTGTAATTGAGCTCCGTGGCTGGTAACCACGAAGTCTCTTTGTCGGTTCCTTCATATCCAGACCAATGTACCAGATACAACAACTTGCAATTCTTTCTTCATCTGTCCAACTTGATGTCAAGGATCTCTGATATCTCATACTCCAGTTTGCCATCTACTTCAACTGGAGGTGATGGGGGTTGGATGTGGTTTAGAATTGTGTTTGGAATAGATGGTTCCAATTGGGAGACATGAAAGACCGGGTGAACAGACTTTATTGAATCCAGGAGGCAGAAGATGAAGAAATGGGTTCCTGCTTTGGCAATGATGTCATACAGCCCTAGGTTCTTTTTGAATAACTTCTTGGAGGATTGTGTGGAGCAGAAGTATTTTGCCTTGATGAAGACCAGATCACCGACCTTGAAGTCCAGTGCTGGAATCTGCTTGGCATCTGCTGGGCCTTGGTATTACTCTTAGGCATGAGCCATTTCTTCCCAGAGGAAGGTGTGGAGAGAATCAAGGTTGATAGAGTACTCATGGGCTCATGTGAAGGTTAGGTCATGCACAGGGTGAACTGTGATGCTTGGGTGGTAGCCCTTGTTAGTGAAGAATGGGGAGACACCAGTGGTAGCACTCAGAGAATTGTTGTATGCAAACTCTGTGAGAGGCAGGAGTTTGGACCAATTGTCCTGTTGGTAGTTACAATAAATCTGGAGATACTGTTCCAAGGTCTGGTTCATCTGTTCAGTCTGTCTATCACCTTTTGGGGGATATCTGGAAGTGAAGTGGAGGTGGATATCAAGGGCTTTGCCAAGTGAGCGGAAGAAGATATGAATTCAGATCCTCAATCGGAGGTAATGTGAGAGGGGACTCTATGCTTGGAGAAGATGTGGAGGAGGAACAGCCAGGCCAATTCTGGAGATGTAATGGTATTGTGTGTTGGGATGAAAATGCATTGCTTGAAAAGGCAGTCCACAACAATGAGGATGGCTGTGAATCTGGAGGAGAATGGGAGCTGTTTGATGAAGTCCATGGAGATGAAGTTCCATGGTCTTTCCAGGACTGGAAGCTGCTTGAGCAGTCCATAGGGGCGATGTCTGGGAACCTTTACACGTGCACAGGTGGTACAGGAGGAGACATACTCCTTGATAAATGTCCTGATGCCAGGCCATGTATATTTGTGGTGGATCAGTTCCAGGGTGTGATTCTGGCTGAAATGTTTGGAGAGCAGATGGTCATGCTTATACCAGAGGACCCAGAAATGGAGGTCTGCGGAGTCCGGAACATATATCTGGTTATCTAGACGGAGGAATCCATTGAAGTCAGCTGACCATTGATAGTCAGATTCAGAGGCGGACATGTGGACAATGGCCAGAGGGTCAGATGGGAGAGCAGATAGGATGTTGCTGTGAATGGAGTTGACATTGAGGAGGGTGCTAGCCTGGAGGATGGGGGCTGTGAGGTAGATTACCTGGAAGGATGCAGTGAGTTGTTCCTGGGTGAAGATAGGGCGAAAGTTGTGCAGATTGATATGAGCATGGTCCTTATCCCCCTCTTTAGGGTAGATGTCCCAGTATCTAGTGAGGGAGTCAGGTTTCGCACCAAGGTGTCTGGGGCAGAAATGCATCACTATGTTGAACTGAGAGAGAAACTCTGACCAACAGGCTTGCTGGCGGGTCAGGAACTTCGTGGTGGCAAGGTACTTGAGGTTCTTTTGGTTAGTGATGACATCAACCAGAGTGCCAGATCCTTCAAGGTAATGTCTTCAAGTCTGGAAAGACTTGAAGATCACCAGGAGTTCCTTGTTGTAGATGTCATATTTAAGCTCCAGAGCAGACAGTGTCCAAGAGTAGAAGGTGACAGGGCGGATCTTCTCATCCAGACAATGGATGGAGAGGATATCAGCAATAGTGTAGTTAGAGACATCAGTTTTTACTATGAGCAGAGCATCTGGAGTCCAATGGACAAGGATAGGAGCAGAGGTGAAGGTGTCCTTGAGAAATTGAAAAGCGGCAAGGCACAAGTCATTGAAGAGCCACAGAGTGCCCTTATGAGTAAGGTGAGTGAGGGGCATGACAATGTCAAATAGTTAGTAATGAATCATCAGTAGAAATTTGTGAAACTGAGGAAAGATTGGATGTCCTGGACCTTCCAAGGTACTGGCCAATCCCAGATAGCTGTGACTTTGTCTTCAGGCATCATCAGGCCAGAGGAAGAAAGCTGGTAGTCAAGGTATTTGGTGGAGTCGGTATTCAATTCGCACTTCTCGAGTTTTGCGTAGAGATCATGTTTGTGGAGTCTCTAGAGGACTTCCCAGACATGCTCCTTGTGGAAGGCTTTGCCTTCAGAGAAGATGAGGATGTTGCCCAGGTAGACTATCACACAAACATTGAGGAGATCAGCAAAGATCAAGTTTATAAACTGCTGGAATGCCACAGGGGCATTTGTCAGACCAAATGGCATGACGAGCCATTTAAATGATCCATAGCATGTCCAGAATGAAGTCTTCCATTCATCACCCTTGGCAATGCAAATCAGATGATATGCATGCCGGAGATCAATTTTAGTGTAGATCTTGACATAGCTTGGAGCATTGAGGAGATGTGGGGAAGCAGATAGTGATCTTTCTTTATGATCTTGTTGAGTCCTCAGAAGTCAACACAGAGGTGGAGGGAACTATCCTTCTTGCAGACAAAGAGAACTGGAGCAGCATAGGTGGAAGAGAATAGGCAGATAAACCCGTTTTTGAGGTGTTCATCAAGGAATATCCAGAGGGCCTCAAGCTCAGAGAGGGAGAGGGTGTAAAGGGTGCCCAAGGGAGGGGAGGTACCTTCCTCCAGGTTGATCTTCAGATTGTGTTCATGATGCAGGGTGAGCATGGATGCTTTGCTCTTGCTGAACACATCTGCAAAGTCATGGTAATCCAGAGGGATTCTGGATAGGTTGACCAGAGCCAGAGAAGGAACCAGATCAGCAGATGCTAACCAGAGTTCAGACTCCTGAGGGCAGATTTGCAGGTTGAACTGGGTGGAACCCTGGAGTCAACAGACCAATGCAAAAGTGGGGGTGCTGATGAAGAAGATGGGCAGAGCCTTGTGTTTGGAGAAACTTGGCAGATCAGGTGTGACAGGATCAGCCAGAGAAGGTGAATCTGGAGGCTGTGGAGGTGAGCTCGGTTTTGCTAGCACAGACTGCTTAGATGGCTAGAATGATATACTGCTTAAAACCCAATCAATCAACAGATTAAAGTGGGTAAGCCAGTTGTGTCCCAGAACCAGTGAATAGGATCTGTCTAGCAAAGTGACATATAATGTCATCAGAGTGATGTTGCCAGTTTCAAAGCAGATGGTGAGGTTGATAGCTTGAGTGATGGTGAAGTTAGATGTTCTATTAAAAAGTTAGAATTGGAGTGGGAGTATGGAGTAGGTCGAAAGATTGTGTTTATTAACAAATTTCGTATTTATAAAACAATCAGAAGATCCAGAGTCTACAAGCATGGGAAACAGAGGAATATTCTGTTTGCAGACACTGACAAAGGGGATGGGAGAGCGAGGATCAGAAAGAGCAGATGTGTTAAGGTGGATCTCCTTTGGTGCACTAGTGGAGTCAATGCAACTCCCAAACTGTGCAGAGTCCTGGAGGTCACACTCTATTTTTTTGCCTCTAGGAAGGCCTCTGGTTTGGTTTCCAGAGTTGCAGCCTTGGCTGCTCAACTCTTAGCAGCCTTGGAGGTTGATTTCGGACACTCCTTGGCCATGTGACCATTTTGGCCACAGAACATGCACAGCTTCAGGTCGAAGTGTCTCTTTCGCTCAGCTGCACTGAGTTTGCTGTCCTTTCCTAGTTTGGCAGAAAGATCTGGTTTTGGGGCAGCGGGGTGGTGATGAACTCTCCCTTGGACTTCTTGGACTCCTTAGGACCACCGGAGTTGGAGCTGCTTCTGGATTAGTAGTTTTCAGAGCCAGATGATTTGTCAGATTTGGCAGAGGGGTTAGTGGATGGCTTTGCCCTCAGACTTGTGCTCCCAATAGCATACATCGATGGCCTGGGTGAAGGTACAGAGTTCAGAGAGGGTGGGGGGCTTCCTGATATGAGAAATCTCATTTTTGATCCAGTCAAAAAGACCATTGTACATAGAAATGATGCCGGAGGGCACCTTCTCCATAGCCTTGGACTTGCAAAGCAATGTGTTTGAACTTGACCATGTACTTGTTGATGTGTTGGGAGTCCTTCATGGACAGGTGATTGAGTTGGTGTTCCACATTACCAACAGGATTGTGAGGTCTGAAGTTCATCTGTAACTCCAGGACAAATCCCTGGAAATTATCCATCCAGACCAGACAGGGATTCAGGTCCTTGTCAAGGAGGAGGTCTGGTTCAAACCACTCCAATGCCATCTCTTTCAGGTAGGATTGCACAAATGTTACTTTGGCATGATCTGTCCAAAAGGCCTTAGGACAGTCTTGAAAGTTCAGTTCACACTGGACTAGGAAGGTCCAGAGTTTCCAGGGGTCAGTTCCATTGAAATAATCCAGTTCTCAGATTTTGATGTGGGAGATGTTCTCAGTGGGGCATCAGTGAGAGGAGCAGGCAAGACCACAGATGGCGGCAGCAAGAAGGGCGAGCATTTCCCATGGGACTTGCTCATTGTCTTCCTTGTCTTCATTTCCAGGGGCATCTTCCTCATCATCACTGTCCTCAGGTCCGAGCTCAGGGAAGTTGGGTCTTTATCAGAGGAGTCACCTCTGGGACCATCCAGACCTCCTGGGCTACCAGGACCATTGGGTGGTGTGTGAGGGATGTTTTGGTCTTGTGGCAGATTGGACAACAACAATTTGTTATCCAGGAGCTAGGTGATCCATGTATTCAGAGTTAGTGAGTGCTGGAGGGCATGAGCCTGCGAGATAGATGCCAGAGTTTGGCAGGCAGAGAAACTATGGAATTGGTTGACAAGCAGGGCCTTGATGACTGCTTGTGAATACGCTAAGCAGGTTAAAATGTGGGGATAGAGAAGAGTTTGTGCCAACAGCACATGTTCTGGAGCATGTGACATGTGTAGCCATGGCAGATGTATGGGTTAGAAATTATGACAAGAGTGAGTTTGAATATACTGTTAGAACCGGGGTCTCCAGGAGGTAACTCCAGAATTCCAGAGTTCAAGCAGGACTTGGCTTCACCATATGTGATGCACCCTTGTCACAACTCTGGGGGTGTCCTATAATTTTGGAGCAGATGGAAGAAGTCAGATTGACTCGTTACAAGTAACAAAGGTCAAGAATGATTCAGAAGAGAGTCTTGAAGACTCAAGGGAGTCAGAGTGAGCTTGGGAGACTGTCCAAGTCGATATTCAAACTGAAGTATCTACTACAAATGTGAAGACTTATATATGGAAGTAGAACATATGTCTTACTAATAATCTGGAGTGCGGATACTAAGTGTACTGGAGCTGTGCTCCTAAGCAGAGCACAGGGATGGGGGGTGAACTGTGATAAAGCTAGTGGCTATATACTGTAAGCAAAGAATATAATGTAATATTACGAACAAGGAATACTAAATACAGAGGGTCCAGAGTGTCAGGGATGTGGACTCATCAAGAACACACCAGAGGTCACAGGAAAGGAGTCTGGAGTTGGGCTTGGAGTTAACTCTGGAGTTCCAGATTGATAAATATGATAACAGATTTGTACATCATGGAAATATGCTGTACCATCAATGGATGGCTGACTTGTCCAAGACAGCAAGTTCAGGTAAGACAGGAGCAAGTGCTCCCCAATCAAAGAGTCAAACAACCCAGACAAAAGGATGGTTACTGTGATAAGGAAGGCCATATGGCCAACCAGTGTGATCAACCTTGCAGAGACCTACCACCAGTAGGGAGACCATGACTGTATACTATGAATGTATAGAAAGACAAGGGGGATGAACTCCCAATTAATAACATTGACACTGCACTCAATGATGAGGCAGCAGTCCCTGCTAACTCTGAACATGTAGCAAAAGCTACCAAGGAGGTCAGTGACAATCCTGCCAATGAAGGCAAGGCAGTTGATGACTGCTTTGAATTGTATTTGGAATGTTCAGACATCCAAGAGGATGACAAGCCTATCGCCTACTTGGGTGCCATGCATGACCTGCTGGATGATGACCAGTCTATACAGTGCATGGTGTTATGAACCACATGCACCTAACTTTTCATTTTTCACTCTTTCACCACATTCCTTACCTCCTCCTGCTCCTTTAGTCACATGACTTCCCATGAGGCTGATCACATAACCAGTCACATGATGAGTGACAACCCTTAAATTACCCTAACCCTCATCTCCATTGGATCTCCATGGCAATCCTGCCACCTCCTAGATCTCCTGATCTGATCTAATCTCTCCTCCATGTATCACATCCTATTTATCTTAGATTCCATCTCCGTGAATCTCAGATCCAGATCTCAGGGTTCGCCTCACAGCAGCCTTGTACATCTCATCTCTGTTCACACTTCCATTCTCTACCCACAGTTATTACTGTCTTACCATATGTAGCATAGCCTTATCTATTATTACAATGTATAGTAGTGTATAGCTTGGTCTGTGCACAGACCTTGCCAATATATAAGGCAGTTGTCTCAGCTGGCTAAACTCCAGCTTTGACCACTTGTCTAGTTCACCGTTCTTGGGTCCCTGGGACTTGGGTTAAAACCTCATCTGCTAAGGGTTCTCCCTCTGGCGGGCTTCCAGCACTTGTAACTCCCCTGCCAGAGTTATAGCATTTCACTCTCTGCCAAGTAGCTCCATTATCAGCTGTAGGTTTGGTTTCTTCTGGCCAAAGGGTCTTCCTATCCCCTTCTGATGACTTCTCGACAAAGTCATAACACATGGCAATAGAGATCACCAATGGGGGGATTCACCCCCTTCAGACCCTGGGCTACAAGAGAATGAGGATCTCTAGCTAAAGTGAACATGGTCTCCAATATATGGAGTAATCCATGAAGGCAGCAACTGCCTTGAGTCCCAGCAACAAATTACCCATATCATGGCTGATATCAATAAGGGAAATCCCTCACAGAGCAGAGCCCAGTCATACCCATCTAAGCATTCTTGATAGGAGTACAACTGGGGCTTGGATAAGTGTGCTCATGCAAAAATGACAGGAAACGGCCTTAATATTGACCATGTCCATGTAGCAATGGCTGAACTTGCAAAACAAGTTCACATCTTCAAGGAATATCAAGTATTTCTTGCTTGGAATCTCAGATCCAAGGCAGTATGGGCTTGCCTGCATACCTCATTCACCAGGCAAGAGGTCACCACTTCATACAATATAATCATTGAGGAGCTCATAGAGTGATCCCCCCTCTGGATCAGGATATATTTGGATGACCTAGTGGTTGAGATTTCACATAGGTTGATGGTCATCCCATGGAATAGACCACCAGATCTCACACAGGTGCGACTGGTCACAATTGATGTAGCTTGCCAGGGTGCAATGGGGGAAATAAACTCTCATTCCTTCAGGTATGTAATGCATACTTGGATGGAGCCCCTAGGGGATAATTCCAATATGTGACCAATGATTGCACCAGCACTATGCATATGTGCAACAGCCTGGATCATCGTCAATGGGTGTCCAGCATACATGATGATTAACACCAGTAGTACTGGCAATTTCGTGAGCCCCACATTCATGAAGGTCACCTAGATGGAGGTACAGTGAGGTGTAAAACTATTACAATATTTGGTACTTTTGTAGTGTGTGTGATGCAGCATCTGAGGGTGTGGGAAGTTCACTTAGCTTTAGTAGGGGTGTGGGAGCCACTAACCCTTGGTTACAAATGTTGTCCCTAAGTCATGTGACCATGTGTGAATGCTATGGAGATATACCCTTTTTAATCCACATATGTCATTGTAACAGTTTTACACCTTTTGATAATAGTAGTAGAATCCTTGGTAAATAGTAGGATAGTTGGTGTTTATTTGGCATATAAACAAATATACATATGTAAACATTATGTCTGAGTTTGAATTGGCTCTTACACTTCTTTGTTTTCAACCACTATCATCATGTGACTCTCTCTTCTACTCAAAAGAATATCATTCTATCATAGCTTGATACCAGTTATTCTACTTGCTCTATTGCCTCTTCTACTTGTCTAAGCATTGCTACTGTGTCCAGAATTTGTTCCAAGGAGCATTCCAACCTTCAAAAGTCTACTGGAAGTTGCCCATCAAAGCTTTCCCCCTTCAATATTTGCTATGCTATCTATCTTATTTCATCCCAGAAGGCAGAAAATGCAGTTAGAGCGACCAAAACTCTCTCAGGGATCACCAATCAGTCTCACCATCCAAGCACTACTTGTCAATACCTTAAAAAAGCTGGAATGAAGGCTGTATTCAAGATCAAACAACCTCTACCCTCTGTCAAACATCATAAGGCATGTTTGGACTTTGCCTATGCCCATAAAGATTGGACTCTGGAAGAAGATGATATGGTCTGATGAGACCAAAATTAATTGTCTAGGCTCAGATAGGCACAAATGGGCTTGGAAAAAATCAGGAGAGAAGCTGAATAATAAGTTAGTCCAGGAAACCTTGAAGTTTGAAGGAGGTTCTGTGATAGTATGGAGCTGTACAACTTGGGAGGGATTTGGGTATGCTTGCAAGATTGATGGTAGAATGGATGGAGACCTTTACCTTCAAATATTGAAGAATAAATTGCTCAATACCCTAGAGCATCACACTCTCAATCCTCCTGATATCATCTTTCAGCAGGACAATGACCCTAAACATACTGCAGGAAGGTCAAGGAGTGGCTGAAGGACCAGGAATTTAGGACTATGGTGTGGCCTGCACAATGTTCTGACTTGAACCCCATTGAGCATCTCTGGGATTACCTCAAAAGAAGACTGGCAGGGTATAAAAACCCTTCTAAAGGGGTTGAGGAGTTATAGACAAGAATTGAGAAGAAGTGGTAGGATAATAGCATCTAGGAAGTGTCAGAAATTGATTGAAAGCATGCCTAGAAGGGTTGAGACAGTGCTTAAGGCCAAAGGAGGTCATATCAAGTACTGATATTTGCCAAATACCATACTTAATATGAAAGGTGCAAAACTATTACAATGACATATATAAATTAAAGAGGGTATATCATCTCCATAGCATTCACACACACACCCTCCCACACCTTATCACTGTTTTACAGTGCTGTGCAGATGCTCTGAAGCAGCAACTGTCAGATAAAATCCAACTATATATCACTGTGGGCTGGTGGATAATGAAAGGTGTTCCACAGGCCACCCTAATGCTATGCATCCCAAAGAAGGGTGAAAAATTGTGAACAGTCATAGACTGCTACAAGAGAAATGATAATATAGTAAAGGACATAATGCCCTTCCCAGACCAGATCCAGATCCAGATGGATGTGGCCCAAGCAAAATATTGCTCAAAGATTGACCTATCCAATGTGTATAAACAGGTCTGGGTAGAGCCAGAGAATGTCTGGAAGATGGCCTTCTCCACCATATATAGAACCTTTATCAGCAAGGTCATGCAGCAGGGGAATTGCAATACCCCCACAATGTTTCAATGTCTAATGATAGTGATCTTCCAAAATCATATTGGATGTTTCATATATGTCTATCTGGACAATATATTTATCTATAGTGATATCTTGAAGGATCATAAATGGCACCTCCAGATCATATTTGAAACGTTAGCAGAGGTTAACTTTTACCTTAAAGAGAAGAAGCATGACCTGTATGCTGAGAGGCTGGACTATCTCAGTAATTTAATTGACCAGAAGGGCATACAAGCTAATAAGGACAAAATATCCTGTATCCAGAACTGGAGGACCCCTCATTCACTGAATGAGGGGTTTAATGGTTTATCAGATTGGTAGAATACCTGGCACAGTAATACTTGGCACAGTTCATGCTAGATGTATTGGTGTATACTATGCCATTGACCAGGATTCAACATAATGGACATTCATTACAGTGAAGGGATATCCATGACTGGTACTTCCAGATCATTAAAGATCTGGTGTGCAAATTCCCAATTCTTAGGCCAATTGACCCAAGGAAGGATGACCCTATATGGCTTGTGTGTGACACTTCCCTGTACAGGGTAGATGCTGTAAAACACTTAGTAATCCTATCCAGAATAGATGAGGATCAAAGAAAAGGGGTGCAAGTATAGACTTGACCCAAGGGAGGGAGGGGGCCAGCAGAAACAGGCTAATTGAGTGAGGACCTAGGCAGCTAGCCCTCAGACACAAGGAAAGGCAACTAAACTTAAGGAGGGAAGTGTGGAAGTGCGGAAAAATGTATTCTAAGGTGTCATATGGTTTTATAGTCCTAGGAACTCATGAACTTCTATCTACTAATCCAGGACCAATTGGCATCTAGCAGGTATGTAAGCTAAAGTTATTCAGCCTGGATGATATGAATCCAGACCTAAATAAACAGGTGGATTGTACAAACAGATATGGATAAACAAAGAAATAAATAGAATATGAAGCAAACCTACCTAGATGGACAATGGATGCTTGAGTGGACACTTGAACAGATTGAAAAGGGGGCCTGCAACCATAGGAGAACTCAACCTCCTACAGCACATTATATGGACAAGAGCCCAATGTTAGGACCAGATCTCTGGGAGGTAACTCTGGAATTCTGGAGTTCAAGCAGGATTTGGCTTCACCATACGTGATGCACCCTTGTCACAACTCTGGGTGTGTCCTGTTATTTTGAAACATGGGTCAAGAGTCAGATTAACCTTGTTGTAAGCAACAAAGATCAAGAATGATTCAAAAAAGAGTTTTGGAGACTCAAGGGGATTGGAGTGAGCTTGGGAGACTATTCAAGTCGATATTCAAACTGAGGTATTTATAACAGAAGTATGGAGACTTATATATGATGTAAAACATAGGTCTTACTAATATTCTGGAGTGTGGATCCTAAGCAGGCTAGAGCTATGCTCCTAAGTGGAGCACAGGAATGGAGAGTGACTGAAGGTGAGATTAGTGGCTATATACTATATGTGAAGGATGGAATGTAATATAAGAACAAGAAGGACTAAATACAAAGTATCTGGAAATATGGACTTATTAAAAATGCACTGGAAATCAAAGGAAATGGGTCTGGTGTTGGATTTGGTGTTGGATCTGAGGATCCAGAATAGATGGATGTGACACCCAACTAGAAGACATATATGCCCACAGGCTTCATGTGGTGATGCTCAGCAAAGTTACCAGACTTTTAAGCAGAAAATACTTGCTATCATTGAGGGACTTCTCAAATAGGAGGGTAAACTTCTTGGCTTCAAATTCATGATTGTAACTGATTATGAGGCACTCAGTTACCTCAAGATACAGCATATGCTATCTGGTAGACAAGTCTGATGGCTTGTGACTATCTGTTGTGATTCAATGCTACCATTGTCTACATAAAGGGTTCTGAGAATCTCATAACAGACTGCTTGTCCTGCTACTGTGAGAGTGAAGGAGGCAACATGGTCTCCAATGAAGAAATGGACTGGGCAAGTGCCAACACCTAGTTAAATCTTGAGGGGGGATGTCCTTCTCCTTGACCGATGGCAAGAGCTGAAGCTCACCACTATTAGTGAGATACCATGACAGAGCTCATATCTGAAGGAAAAGTGGGAGAACTGCCTGGTGAAAGCCCAGGAAATGGCTTCAGCTGTGAAAAGGAGAGTTGAGGGCACTTCTCATACTAGTGCAAAGGAGAATCCTTTAATTCTTGAATTCTCTGAGGCTTTGAGGGCCTCACCCATCTCATATAGAATTGTGCCCAAATTTTTGGATGCTATCTATGTGAAATACAGGGGCAACATCTTCTTCTTGAAGGTCAGGTCCCAGATAGGGTATCACCCACAGTACCTTACATAGGAGGAACTTCTTTACATGAGAAATTGTGGCAAGGAGAAGGTACTATGCCTCCTATGAGCAAAGCACAAGAGTGACATAGTCACCACCCTGGTCGTTGACCAGGCACACAAAATGCTGGAACACTTTGGGTCCTAGAGAATAGCAGATTATATCCACAGATGGTATTAATGGCCAGGACTTGGCCATGAAGTAGACCAGTTCTGTTGAATCTGTTCTATATGCCAGGTAACAAAGACCAATAATCAATGGCCTCAGGGCCTGTTGCACAGTTTGCCTGTGCCTGGAAGGCCCTGGGGCTCCATTGCCATGAACTTTATGGGATCATTCCCATTAAGTGGTAGGCATGACTACCTGTGGGTGGTCCTGTGCTGCCTAACCTCTATGGTATATGTTACAAACCATCTTTACCCCTATCTCCTCTTCATTCATTCATTAGTCACATGACCAGTCATGTGACCAGGTCTAGACCATGACATCATATAACATCACATCTCATGGCCTACATACCCTTTTAATCTTTGTTAACCCTGGTGAGAACTCTCTCACAGTCATGTACAGTAGTCTAGCCATGTATAGTAGTTCATCCCACGGATCCTATGGTCTGTGTGCAATTCCCTCTTGTATATAAACCCAGGTGTCTCAGCTAGCATCCCTAGCTTTGACCACCTGTTGTCCTCTGGATAATAGTGTGCACATGAGCCTGCCTTTCCTCCTCCTCCTTGCCAGGCTTGTAGTAGTCTGTAAAGCTGAGACCAGTGGTGCAATCATTAGCAATTTGTAACACTTGGTCAAAGCTATCTACACTGCCCTCAGAAGAACATGTTGTCTTGTTGACAAAATCATTGAGATTGGGTGACAAGGGTTCCCCATCAGAAGAATCAAGTAAAAAACAAAGTCTGTTGATAATGGCTGCCAGACCCAGGCATAAGGGACATAGCACAGTGGTACCACATGACGGGCCAGGGTGTAATACCCTTATCAGTTTGCATACATGGTTATCTGCTGTATAAATAAGGATAAAATTGCTTTTATCAATAGTGCACTACGACGTAATCCCTGTGATTTGGGGTTACCAGGTTCATGGAATACCTGTGATATCTGTCATCAGTGCATGATACATGTACAACACTCCTCGTTATCAAGGCTTTACCCCTTTGATAGAACCTACACCATTCATAGCAAGTTGTTAAAAGAAGACCAAACATAATCGAATCCCTCCCCTGATCCTATCTCTAACAATCATCTCTGCAAGGGACCCCAGACATCAGTTGAAAGATACTGGCAAGTAAGGACTGTAATATTCCAATATTTCCTTCTACATATGAAGGTTCAGTGCCTGGTTCTCCAGAACAGGCACATACACAACTCTGAAAGTCCCTCTCTTTTGAGGGACTGCTTGAAACACTCCCCCAAGTCAAAGAAGCCCCATACCAGCTCAAATTTAAAAACTGCCAACCTCAGCCTCCCCCCACAGAAGAAATGTCAACATTGTTGGCATTAAGTAACAATAAACTGAAGGTGCTTCTCATGGCCCTTCTCAAGGAAAAGAAGGAAAGCCTCTCTACTATCACAAAGAAAGTCACTGATCCCAGTAAGTGAGATAGCAACTGTGATAAGTTCTGGGTGTGGATCACCCAAATCAAAGTCTGGGTCTTGCTCCAAAACTAGGGCTCAGACAAACTCTGGACCATAGTGATCCTATCTCACATAGAAGGCAATGTGGCTGTCTACATAAAATTAAAGCTTGAGGAGTATTGCAACTCTGAAATTGAAATGCAACAAGTGCCACGGAAGCAGATCTGGATTACCCCCACAGAGATGATATATGGCCAGAATGGAAGGTGCTCCAAAAGGAGATATGCAAGCACTTCCAAATTGATGTGCTAGCCTATGAGTCACTGCAGAAACTCAACTGGCTGAAGCAGCAAGGCCAAACAATAGACAAGTTCCTCCAACAATTCGAGATTCTCTTTAAGGAAGCCAAGATCGAAAACAGTCACAGCATTGAAATAATCAAGTGGGCAGTGGATGCCTGAATCTATATGCAAGTCCACCTCCATATACATATGGAGAATAACATCTTTGATTTGATTGATATTTACAGAAAGGTGGGCTGATCATTTGATTCCACAGAGATAGAACATAAATTCCAACCAAGGTGCTTTGGCAGAGTGTAACATTATAACCTGCCAAAAGAACCACCACCTAACCAGTGGTTCATGCAATATGGAACATAATCTGGAAGGGGAGCTCCCATGGAAATTGGGGCAGTGCAGGGGCCCCCAGATACCTGCACATGCTTTAATTGTGACAAACCAGGCCACATATGAAGGAACTGCCAGCTCCCTAAGAAGCTATTCAACCTGGCACAAGACAGGAATTGAGTGCCAGTTCAAAATATGCACCAAGTCTGGGTACCCAATAAAGTCAGGTACTACACTGAGACGTGGGCAGTTGTCTCCAAAACCCCACCTGAAACCAAGGCCTGTGTGACAACCTTCTCCTGACAGAAGTATATATTAGACAAAGCTCAGGCCTATTGGGTCAATGTCTTCGAAACAGAAGCTTGGAATAAAGTGGCCAAGTCTTTAAAAGGAAGCAGCTAGTTGACAGTAGGGTGTCACCTAGTAAGCTGGACAAAACAAAAGAAAAAATTAGTTATTTTGCATTTGAACCCCTCAGTTAGAAATGATAGTGACACTTCTGTACAATCTGGTTTCAAGCCAATGGACTCGGCATCTTGTACATTACCAGTAGTGAGTCCCCCAAAGTCCCTCTGTCATGCCAGTACGAGAGTGGTAGGTATAGATGACTCATTAATTGTGCTCAAGGGAGAAATCCCTGTAGCTGGCACTGAGCCTGTAGCTGAACTCTCAGAATGCACCAAGGAGAACTTCCCAACACATATGATCAGCCAAGTGCTGAATAATTTAATAGGTGATCAACCTTTTATAGAGGGGCCTCTTCAGAGCTTGGTGCCAGACAATAAATATAGCATGCTTAATTCCCTTTTTAAGAATGATTGTGCTAACCTTAACCTTAACAAAATCCCTACACAAGAAATGATCAGTGGAGGAGAGTTCACAGTGGACATGGCTATCCTCTTTTCCATGGATAAAGTATAAAAAAATGATAACATAAAAGCATTAATCGATAGCAGCACCATCAACACCTTCATTGACCACAAATGATACACCAAAAACAAAGTTAACCTTATTCCCCCTTGTACAACAGATCCAGGTATTTAATGCTGACAGTACCCCAGGCAAGGCCAGGAAGGTAACTCATCACATTGAGTTGGTGACAGCACTACAAAATCACCATGAAAAAATCAACACATTTGTCGTGGAGCTTGGCTCCAATCAAATGATTATTGGCTATGACTGGCTTGCCCACCACAACCCCACCATCAACTGGGTCAACAAAACAATCAACTTCACCTGTTGCACGGAAGACTATGACAATTTCTGGTAACAATGGAACAGATATTTCAGTACTCACATGCAGACCATTGAAACTGGTGTGGCAGAAAAGGTCCTGGTGGCTTACCACAACTTCCTTGACATCTTCTCAGAGCAAAAATCAAATTATATACTCTTGCAAAAACACTGGGATCATGCCATCAATCTCAAGCCCAACTTCATTCCAAGGAAGAGAAGAGTTATCCCACTGTCTAACATGGAGTTGGAAGAAGTATGGACTTTCATCAAGCAAGTCTCCTCAAACAGTCCCCAGTATTCTTCATCCTGAAGAAGGACAGTAAAAAACAACTGGTCATGGACTATCGATAATTAAATGAAGGGACCATCAAGAATGTGTACCCTTTGCCACTTATTTCACAGCTCATTGACCACCTCAAAGGTATGAACATGTTCACAGCCATGGATCTTCACTGGGGATAAAACAACATTTGTATCAAAAAAGGTGATGAATGGAAAGCAGTGTTTATAACACCCATTGGAGCTTACAAGCCAATGGTTATGTATTTTGGACTCACTAACTCCCCTCCAACTTTCCAGAACATGATGAATGATATTTTCTCTGACCAATACATATTCCTTATCATTTATATGGATGACATGATGATATTTACAAAAAAGAAAATGAAAGAAAAACATAAAGTGCTGGTCTGTGAAGTACTACAACATCTCTGTGAGAACAACTTATACATCAAACCTGAGAAGTGCACATTCTCCAAAGACAGAGTTGAGTTCCTTGGAATGGAGGTATCCAAAAATGGCATAGAAATGCAAAACAAAAAGACTCAAGCAATTACCAATTGGTCAGAGCTGACATGCCTCAAACATTCTTGGGATTATGTAACTATTATAGAAAATTTATTGACCAGTTTGCCAAGATAGCACAACCTCTCAATGACCTTACAAAAAAAGATAGCCTTTTCTAGTGGGGTAAAACAGAACCTATGGCCTTCATTGCACTGAAGAAAAAATTTACGAAAGCACCCCTACTTGCCTATCTGGATAGCTCATGACAGATATGTATCAAAATGGACATGTCAGATATCACAACTAGAGCCATCCTCTGGTAGTAATGCAAAAATGGGCAATGGTGTCCATGTGCCTTCCCCTCCCATTTCAACTAAGTACAACTACCCCATCTACGACAAGGAACTGATGGCAGTCATCTGTGCTCTTGAAGAATGGAGGTATATTGGTAGAGAATGGTTTGAGGTCTGGATCAATCATAAAAACCTTGAGTATTGGAAAAAACAAACCCTGTCTGGCAAACAGGCACATTGGCATGTGTTGCTACAGGAATTTAACTTAGAATTCATATACCGTCCTGGCTTCCTAAACCGTGCCGACCCTCTCTTCTGCCACCCCAATCATGGCAATGTGATTGAGAATCTCAATAAAGATGTCATGGTCTTACTGGCAGAATTATTTATCAAAAATGTTATGTTAGAATCTCCCCTTCTCCAAAAATACAAAATAAATTACAAAAAATAAACAATGTTCTTAATTATACGTATAATAGCACTTGAGAGGTCTATCTCCATGATTTCACTGGCTGGATTTACATTCCTCCTTCTATCTGAGCTAAGATCCTTAAAACCTGTCATGATGATCCCTTGGGGGGTCATAATGGGCAGGCCCATACATATCAACCATTTTTTCATTTGGCCACAGATGTGAAAGGATATTATCCCCCTCCATGCAGCTAGTCATCTGTGGGAAAATATACTGAGTTCTATCCTTCATTTTAGAGTCTTACTCATATTACATTCTATTTAATTCCACATTGGCAGTAAACATTTACTAAACATGATTGTATTTATCATTTTTCTATTAATAGCTTCTTTTATTTTCATTTTTATATATGCCCTTGGTTATATGACCCAATTCTGTATGCAATTGTTTCATCTCCTCATATAAGTAGTTCCTATACCCTTAAAGCTCAATTGTGATATTTAAAAGCAATGGTTAATCTATTTTCTAATAGTTACTAGAAAGTATAGACTTTTATTTGGTTATTACATCCCATAATAGAGTGTTCTGATGGTACTTATTACTGTCTGGGGGAAGAAAAGACTATATATGAAGGAAATAATGAACTATATGGCTTGAATTATGTTTGTGGCCTTGCTAACAATGATTTTCTAAATAATAGCCCTCTTATTAGTAAAAGTAATTGGTTCCTATGATACCAGAGCTTCACTGAGTAGACATTTTAATGTACCAAGACTACTATGGACCTCCATAGGTCAGGTTAGAAAGCAATTTTCCTAGAGAAAGGATCAGGGAAGGTGAAAAATATAATATTTTCCCCTAGAAAATAGAAATAAGTTTAATAGTAAAAATGAGCAAATAAATATAGGATAGTGGGTATTATATATGTTGTCTGACACACATTTACATAAATGTGACATAATAGAACCATTTCCAGATGTGTCAAGTCATATTATGACATTCCAGGATCCAATATATATAGTTCCAATATAAAGTCAAAAAACTGTCTGAATGAGTTATGATTTTGAAATAGCTGCCATTTCATCAGATCTTATCCAAATCCCTTGAATTTTGCATCAGTAGATAGCCAAGGGTTAGTACTATATTTGGTACACTTACATCATAGGGTTAGGGTTAGTGGTTCTCACAGGATATTGCATTTAGTGCAAAATAGGCAAATATCTAGGCAAATATCCAGACAGTTTTTTGAGTCACTGTATCTATAGACTTCATAACAGGCTTACCAGAGATTGATGGATTCAACTCCATTTGTGTTATCATAGATCAATTTTTGAAAAAGTCATTTATATACATTGTTCAAAAATGATTTTCTCACTAGAATTAGCTAAACTATTCCACAATCACATATGGTTGCAACATGGCATCCCTCACACAATCATATCAGATTGGGGTCCTCAGTTTATGTTGGAATTCACGACTGAACTCTGTAAATTATTGGGCATTGAGCAAAAACTCTCCACCACCTATCACCTGCAAATGGATAGGTATACCAAATAAATTAACAGGGAAATGGAACAATACAGTGGCTCAAAAAACTGTCCCAATGTTTGCATGTTTTTCACTAAATCCAATAAAACACAATAACCACTAAACCTTATGTAACATTGTGAGTGTATGAAATATAGTACCTACTCCTGGCTTTCTATTGGATCAAGGGTCAAAGGATTTGAATAAGATTTGATGAAATGGCAGTCATTTTAAAATCATCACTCATTGGGACAGTTTTTTGACTTTAAGTTTTGATTACATATATTAGACCCTAGCATGCTGTAAAGTACTTACATAAATTTGATAATGGTTTTATTATGTCATC
>JBBPTJ010000124.1:0-22643 GCA_038094035.1 Pulveroboletus aff. ridleyi
CTCAGATTACTGAGTTTGAATAAGTCTCTTGACTCGTAACCATCAACTGAGAGCGTCCCAACTGACTCAAGCACTCTATGTAAGTCCTATTAGCCATCCTCTGCAGCTACTAGGGTCCTGTTCAACATGACTTGCCTCCCGGAGGTCAGGAAGACAGGAGTGAAGAAATTGCTATGTTCAGGTACGTGCTTGCAGGCTATTCACTATGCAACCACATGCTGAGGATCCAACCTGAGTGCAGTACAGGATTGTCTACGAAGGTCGTGCAGGGGATACAGAATTTCTGGGCTATGGGGATCTTGAGAAGGTGTTGGTCATCACCTTGCTGACTGACCCATTCTTCACCAACCTTAGCAGACAAGTCATCATTGTTGCACTCATTATGCCATGGAATACTGATGGTAAAGATGCCTCAAAAGAAGATATTTACATGACAGCCCGAAAGGCAAGCTTTATTACAGATATCCGAAACATCCGATCAGTCGTTGGCCTTGTGGAGACACGGAACAGGTGGGGTGTCATTGATAGAAGCAGGGAGAACGTTACAACAGAGTTTGCAGACAATGAGGATGACTCCTTGTACATCAGCGATGTACTATAAGTAACATGTACTGGTGGTAGCTCAGAGCCAAGTGTCGCCAATGACAATGAAAATCACTGCCTGCTGCACCTGCCCGCCTCTCGTGCTGAAAAAAAGTGTCTGCAGTTGTCAGTGAAAAGAACTGACCATCAAGTCAGTGCCATTGCCCATGATTATGAAGGGATCAGTGGTGGCAGCAGTGATTATTGGCGCTTTCACTTCCCTCAGTGTCTTTTTGTGATCCCAGACTCAACTTTGAACAATTGTTGGGTGAGTCATGGTGCGGGGATCCTACTCAGCTCGCTCACGCATCCCTAGACATCACCTTCTTGGTGTCCAACCACTTCAAAGAGGCCCGTCGTGGAATAGTGGGTGAAAACAACATCTATGCCGCCCTTAGAGGGGAGAAATAGCACTGCTTTGATTTGGGAAAAGCAAAAGACAACGAATGGTGGAAATATTGCATTGGTACATGTATGACATGTGTGTGTGTATCTAGTACAGTGGAACAAATGTGAAAGAAAGACCTCTGCAAACTGTGCTATACTCCCTTCATGAGAGATCAAAGCTGGCACCTGATGAAATTGCCTAAAGCAATTTTTCTTGGAGCACCTTTTCACTCTGGTACTGCGGAAGCTGAACATGAGGTGTATAGATCAGCCAATGTGAGGACGGAAGCTGGGAGTAGACCAACCTTCAATAAATTGACACAGGTACTCGACATGGGCAAGCAATGTTCGTTGTTCCCAGCATCCCAGATCGCAAAGTGTGGGTTCAGCTGCTCGAATCCCCTGTACATATTCTGGTCAGCACACTGTTGATAAGTAGCACTGGGACGCACTCACAGTAATAGTGGCCGACTGCAACTTATGACAAAACGTAAGAACATTCGCCATTGCTCCTGATCAAAGCTGTCCATAACCTAGAGAGAGAGAGAGACCATTATCGTCACTCATGTTCCCTCATGTGATCACAACATACCCTCCAGAACGCTTGGATGGTCAGTTCCTCATTATCATAGAGCCCACCATAGTTGGTGTGCTGGTGTAAGGGGGCAGTAGCCCCTGTAGATACTAAATGGGGTAATGACCCCTGAACGCACACTTACAAGTGCATGTGATACAAGGTAATCACATGCATGGTATGTAGATAGAAAAGGAGAGGCCTGTCCTGGTGATGGGCCAATCCTCATATTACTCCTACATTACTCATCTGTGAATACCACTTGGTACACTTCACCAGTGTGAGTAAGGAGTGATGACAGGGTGCAGAGCACCCAATATAACAACCTTACAATTTTTTGAAGTGTGAAAACGTGTATTCATGATGAGTCCCACAGTGACCTGCAGCCAAGCAAAGTCGACAGTAACCAGACTGTCAGGATGAGGGAAAAACCCCTCAATGGGTAGCTCACTGTTAGAGATGACAACTCCGATCTCCTCTGGGCCCTCCTGTCAAACTCCGAGGTTCCTTAACAGAGTTCCAGACAAACTCCTATAACTCCTACATAGGAGTTACCGAAGTCCTATAGAAGCAGTTGGAGATGGATAGGAAGGCCAGACTTGTGTCCAATGACATATCAGTATGCATTCCTTATGTCATTTCTTTACCCTATCTTTGCTTCATTCTCATTCCATAACTTCATGCCATTTCCTCTTTCCCTTTACCATTTTCTTATGAAAATCGCCTGTTTTGCTTTGGAGTTGATTGGACTTCGCGCTCACATCTTCGCCTACCTTATATATATATTCCCTTTCACTCCTGGGCTCTCCTCAGTCATTCCTGCTACTCCTTGGGCAGTGGCTGAGGTGAGCACCAGCTTTGCTTTACCTTATTACTATTGCTAATTAGTGTAGTGGGCAATCACTGCTCTTTTACTTAGGTAAATATAGTCATTCCTGCTACTCCTTGGGCAGCAGCTGAGTGGGCAATCACTGCCCTTTTACTTAGATTTTTCACACTCACAACCACCCAGGACTCCTGAGGAAATCCCAAGGGATCCTAAGGTTGTGTCAAGTCCGGGTCCTCTGGACTCAAGTCCAATCAGAGGTCCGAGGGTTAGTGTACGAAGTTTGTAAGGAGGACAAACGGATTTCGGAGCGGCAAGGGGGTACCTAGGAGGACGTTGGCGCAGGACTTATGTGTCACGCCCTTGCCTAGGCTCTGTCCTCATATTTCATAGGAGAGAGGGAGAGAGAGGAGAGAGAAGGGAGTTGGACGAGAGACAGGAGGTGACTAGTTTGATATTCATACTAAGGTACAGAAACAGAGTACAGGAAGCTTATATACTGAGGTCCGGTCTGGAGTTCAGACGGAGGAATGGAGGAGCGTATGGTAAGGTATGTTGGGTAAGAGGAAAGCATGTGGAGATGGGAAACATACGTAGGGAGAGCATATGGTGTGGCGAAGGGTCTAAGGGATGAGGCTAAGGGTCGTAACTAGGGAATGGAGGGTCGAAGGTACAAAGGGAATGCTAAATAAGGAAAGCAAGGGAAGTCCGATACTAGGAGAATGGAGTCCGATACAAAAGGGATGAAGTCTGAGTAAAGAGGTCTGGAGTTGGACGAGTGGGGTCCAGAGTAGGGATTCAGAGGCCAAAGTTGATATGGGTTGGGACGGATATGACAGGTTGTCAAGAAGGGGGTAAAAACCCTGACAACGGGCCAGACACTGGGACCAAGCACAGAACCTGGGCCTGGCGCAGCAGTAGCAGAGGAGGCACAGGCCTCCCAGATGCTGAGTAGTGTCAAGGACAGCAGAGGAAGGGCAGCGGAAGCTGACCCCACCCTCATGAGCCCATTAACCCCACAACCCAAGAATGTCAACTGTTCATTGACCTCGCTGGAGGTGTCACCAGGCCCGAGGGCTGAGAGCCCAATCATACAGGCCTACATAGGGGGCATGTCACCCCCACTGAGGGACCAATCCAAGGGAAATGTACCCATTGATCCCAGAACGGCCCTCACCACCATTGACGAGTTCCTCATGGACGTGCAACGTCAATGGTTGAGGTATGGAGGGGTTCCACAATCATGGGATAAATCCCAGGCAGCATAATGCTGCGATGCTGAAACGATTGCGATGAAGATTCGCAGATGACGATGGGACATCTGACTGGGCGATAAGCCTGGTACCCATCAAGGTGGACCTCATGTCCCATAGCAAGGTGGGTGGCCCAGTGAGGCGAGGGACGGCAACGTCCCATAGCCAAAGTGCCCCTGCTAGTTGTATGATGACAGAACAGGGCCTTGCCCCTAATATGCCGAATCAACCAGCATACCTCTCAGGTTGGGATTCCGACATCATGCACCATCTGTACAGCACCCCAGGACAGGGGAAAGAGCCCTCCTGCATCGAATGGCATGAGATTGTGCCGTAGCAGCGAATAATGCTGCAGGGGATGGCTGACCGTCTGGTAATGGACCTGTTCAGGGAGACTGTGGTCATGACACCAATGAGGGCCGACTACCTGCCCCACACCAGGAGGAACGGCCTCACAGGCAATGTGATGCAGAGGAGGGTGACCCTCCACGGGGAGGACCCCTAGATGGGGGACCTCCAAATGACCCAGATGATCCAGGGGATCCGGATGACGGTAGTCAATCCAATGGCCAATCCAATGGCCAATCCAACATGAGGAGTGGTGGAGGTGAGCCTGCCAGATGACCTCATTGTCGGAATTATCTCAGGGGATTCACCCCTGGTAATGCACACTACATGGATTACATGCAGCAGCGATATGCACAGTGTATATGGGAACAGGTCAGGCGACTGACCGGCCCAGTGGGGCCTGAGGTGAAGGCAATGAATCCACCCAAACCAGGAAATTATGGAGGTCAGGACAACCTCGAGAAGTTCAACAACTGGCTCAGCCAGTTGTTGAAGTACTTCCATACATTCAAGGTCACCAGACTGGATTGTGACAAAAATTGCGTGCTGTACACAGGGTTGTACTTGGAGGACCTAGCCTCCCAGTGGTACGACCAGGAGGTTGAATCACCGGATCAAGTGATCTGGTTCTGGTCCTTCAAGGACCTGATCACCGGGCTGTTTAAACACTTTGTGCACGAGGCCTCAGCACAGAACGCAGCGGACCAGTACGACCGCATGAGGTTTTCCCCCGAGAAGGGGGCCCTCACCTTCTACAACAACCTCAGGCGTCGTGCGTACTGGATGGTACAGCCCTCGGACGATTATTTGTTCAGGAGGAAGTTCCTCTGTGGGTTGCCCCATATGATAATCTGTAGTATCTTCGAGGCTTGCAGTATATCTGCTGAGCACTCTAGGATCAAGGAGATCCTCAAGGAGGTCCAGCAGATGGAAACCACCCAGAAGGCTATCAGCTTGCATATGAGAACAAGCCACTTTGGCTCTGGGGGGAAAACCTCCCAAGGACAAAGTGGTTCGTACCCACAGGGAAAGAGGGCTGACGGAACCATGGGCGACACGCACAAATTCGTGCGTCACAGAAACATGCTGTTCTGTCGAAGGATGAACGACTTGCCCAAGACTGTAAGTCTGGGCAAGGCAGGAGTGGGTGCTTCCCAGTCAAAGGGTCCAACGACCCAGATGAAAGGACAGTATCAACCACTGGATAAGGGGAAAATGCAGGGTATCACCTGCTTCTGTTGTAGTAAGGAAGGCCATATGGCCAACCAGTGCGATCAATCATGGAGAGACCTACCACCAGCAGGAAAACCGCAACTGTACACTGTAGACGTACAAGAAGACAAGGGGGATGAACCCCTGACTGACAATGTTGATACTGCACTCGACAATGAGGTAGCAGCCCCTGTTAACCCTGGACACATAGCAGAGGCTACTAAGGGGGCCGATGATGACCCCACCGATGAAGGCCGAGCGGTTGATGACCGCTTTGAGCTGTATTCGGAGTGCTCAGACATCCAAGAAGACAATGAACCCATCACCTACTTGGGTGCCATGCACGACCCACTGGACGATGACCAGTCTGTGCAGTGCACAGCAATGGAGATTGCCAATGGGGATTCACCCCCTTCAGGCCTTGGGCTACAAGGGGATGAGGACCCCAGCCAAGATGGACATGGTCCCCGATATATGGGGTGATCCATGAGGGCAGTGACTGCCTTGAATGTCAGTGACATATCACCCATATCACGGCTGATATTGACGAGGGAGATCTCTCACTGAGCGCAGCCCAGTCATACCCGTCAGAGCATGCTCGACAGGAGTACAACCGGGGCTGGGACAAGTGCGATCACGCACAAATGACAGGACATGGCCTTGATATTGACTGTGTCTGTGCAGCAATAGCTGAACTTGCAAAACAAATTCGCATTTTCAAGGGATACCAAGTGTTCCTCGCTCGGAACCTCAGATCCGAGGCAGTATGGGCATGCCCACGTGCCTCATTTACCAGGTGGGAGGTTGCCACATCATACGATATCATTGTAGAGGAGCTCATAGAGCGATCCCCACTCCAGATCAGGATGTATCCGGATGACCTAGTGATCAAGACTGCACACAGGTTGATGGTCATCCCACGGGACGGACCACCTGATCCCATGCAGGTGTGGTTGGCTGTGCTCAATGTAGCATGCCAAAGTGCGATGGGGGAAGTTAACCCCTGTTCCTTCAGATATGCAATGCATACATGGATGGGGCCTGGGGATAACCCTGGTATGTGACCAGTGATTGCACCAGCACTGCGCACATGTGTGACAGCCTGGATCACCCTCAATGGGTGTCCGGCCTACACGATGATCGATACCGGTAGTACCAGCAATTTCGTGAGCCCCGCGTTTGCGAAGGTCACCCGGATGGAGGTATACCCCCTTGCACAACAGCTCACGCTGCAACTGGGCTGCATAGGCAGCTGCTCGAAGATCACCCATGGGGGTGATTCTTCTGTCGTCATTGGCGAATTTACCGCCCGCACATATTTTGATGTAGCCAATATTGATCGCTACGATTGTATCCTGGGGATACCCTTCCTACGACAACACCATGCTGTTGTCAACTTCACATCTAACTCGTGGATTGTGGGGGGCACTACTGTCCCCCTTCTGGACGAATCCTTGTCCGGTGCTAGGGGCATCTGTCGCCCCAGCACCACCCTGATCTCCCACTGACTTTCGCGCCCTACGATGATGTCAACACCTCATGAGGGCTTGAAGGAGGGGAGGGGGAGTAGTATGAAAACTACAAAATTAAAAAGCGTGAATGAAAAATGACTGCAGCTTGCAGTCATGAGATTATGTGAGGAGGATATACCCCACCTACGGAACCAATGGTTCCAGAAATACAAAAGTCGACTGGGAGGAGTGAAACAAGTGCTCCCCCCACTGCGGGAGGTGAACCACCAAATCCCGCTCATCAACGAAAGTAAGCAATACGCTTATTACCTCCCGTGCTGTGCAGACGCTCTGAAGCAGCAACTGTCAGATAAAATCTGACTTTACACCACTGCAGGCTGGTAGGTAATGAAAAGTGTCCCACAGGCTGCTCCGATGCTATGCATCCCAAAGAAAAGCAGGAAGTTGCAGACAATCATAGACTCCTGCAAGAGAAACGATAACACAGTGAAGGATGTAACGCCCTTCCCGGATCAGGACCAGATCCGAATGGATGTGGCCTGAGCAAAGTATCGCTCAAAGATTGACCTGTCCAACACGTATGAACAGGTCTGGGTGGAGCCAGAGGATGTCTGGAAGACGGCCTTCTCCACCATATATGGGACCTTCATCAGCCAGGTCATGCAGCAGGGGGACTGCAATGCTCCCACGACGTTCCAACGTCTAATGACGGTGATCTTCCAAGATCACATTGGATGCTTCGTATATGTCTATCTGGACGATATATTTGTCTATAGTGACACATTGGAGGACCATGAACAGCACCTCCAGATTGTGTTTGAAACACTGGTGAAGGCCGACTTCTACCTTGAGGAGGAGAAGTGCGATCTATACACCGAGAGACTAGATTGCCTCAGTCATTTAATTGACCAAAAGGGCGTACACACCAATAAGGACAAGATATCCCGCATCTGGAACTGGAGAACCCCTTGTTCGCTGAACAAGGTCCAACAGTTTGTTGGACTGGTGGAATACCTGGCATAGTTCATGCCAGACATGTCAGTGTATACTATGCTGTTGACCAGGATACAATGGAACAGACATCCGTTCCAGTGGAGAGAAATCCATGACCAGTGTTTCCAGATCATTAAGGATCTGGTGTGTAAATTCCCTATCCTCAGGCCAATCGACCTGAGGAAGGATGAGCCTATATGGCTCATGTGCGATGCATCCCTGTACAGGGTGGGTGCACTATACAGGCAAGGGCCTAACTGGAAGACATGTAGGCCCGCAGGCTTCATGTTGAAAAAGCTGAGCGATGCTCAGCAAAATTACTGAACATTTGAGCGGGAAATGCTCGCCATAATTGAGAGACTCCTCAAATGGGAGGACAAACTCCTCGGCTTCAAATTCACAATTGTAACCAATCATGAGGCACTCAGCTCCCTCAAGACGCAGCATAAGCTGTCTGGTAGGCAAGTCAGATGGCTCGACTACCTGTCGTGATTTGACGCTACCATTGTCTACATGAAGGGTTCTGAGAACCTCGTAGCAGACTGCCTGTCTCGCTACTACGAGAGTGAGGGGGGCGATACAGCCCCCGATGAAGAACCGGACTGGGCAAGTGCCGATGCCCGGTTAGATCCAGAGGGGGATGATCTTCCCCTCAACTGATGGCAAGAGCTGAAGCTCGCTGCCATCAGCAAAGTACTGCAACAGAGCTTGCGTCTGAAGGAAAAGCAGGAGAACCACCTGGTAGAAGCCCAAGAAATGGCTTTAGCCGTGAAAAGGAGAGTCGAGGACACTCCTCGCGCTAGTGTGGAGGAGGATCCGTCAATTCTCGAATCTGCCAAGGCCTCCAGGGCCCCACCCATCTCATATGGGGCTGCACCCGATTTCTTGGACACTATCCATATGGGATACCGGGACGACACCCTCTTCTCGAAGGTCGTATCCCAGGTGGGGCATCACCCATGGTTCCTTACACAGGAGAGTCTCCTCTACATGAGAAATTGTGGTGAGGAGGAGGTACTATGCCTCCCACAAGCTAAGTACAAGGGTGACATAGTCACCACCCTGGTCATCGACCAGGCACACAAGACGCTGGGACACTTTAGATCCCAGAGAATGGCAGATTACATTTGCAGATGGTATTGGTGGCTAGGGCTTGGCTGAGAAGTAGACCGGTTCTGTTAAACCTGTTCTACATGCCAGGTCATGAAGACTGACAATCAATGGCCTCAGGGCCTGCTGCACAGTCTGCCTGTGCCCAGGAGGCCCTGGGGCTCCATCGCCATGGATTTTGTGGGACCATTCCCACCGAGCGGTGGACACAACTACCTGTGGGTGGTCCTGTGCCACCTAACCTCTATGGTGCACCTGGTACCAGTCAGCACCACCATTCGGGCTTCCGAGCTTGCAGGGAAATTCCTGCAGGAGGTAGTGCAACTACATGGATTGCTGGAGACGATAGTCTCTGACTGAGATGCCAAGTTTACCTCGGCATTCTGGCGCGAACTGCACCGCATGATGGGAGTTAAACTCCTGATGTCTATGGCATTTCATCCACAGACAGACAGTGTGTCTGAATGCGCAATCTGGAATGTAGTTCAGATACTACGCACACTGGTACAGCCCGACCAGAGGGATTGGGCAGACAAACTGCCCCTCACTGAGTTCGCAATTAACTTGAGCATCAGTGGTTTGACCGGGTTCACCCTGTTCGAACTAAACTACAGGCATATGCCCATTCTGATGCAATGCATCTTGCAGGGGTCCGTGTTGAGTGCCCCAGGTGTTTGGAAGTTTGTTCACCAGGCCAGGGAGAACCTAGAGATGGCCCATGATTCCATCATAGAGAGCAGAGTGGTACAGACGCACCACACAAATAAAAGGCGGAAGGAGGGAACTGCCCTCCAGGTCAATGACTGGGTCTATTTATCAACCCAGAACTTGGTGATGCCCAAGGGCAGTGTCAGAACCACGATTTCTCAATGTCTACATTACGATACTTCACGCCCTATTCTAAACCCATTTCCTTAATTCACCGCTTACTTTAGTATTCCTTTCACCATTTCACTAATTCGGGTCTAGGCTACCCTCATTTGCATCACTCCATTCCATCTACGTCAAGGTCCAGCCTATTGACACGACCTTTGACATCATTCCATATTTATGACGTCACGCTACGTCATTCCATTCTATTTATCATCCGCTTACTTATATTTCACATCCGATCGTAGACCGATCACCTTTAACCTATTTATATCCATAGATCGTTGATCCGTTACCAACCCCGGGTCAAGGGCTTCCTTCGGATCTTAACCAGATCTCGATCGTTGCTTAGGGCTTAGCAGGCATTAGGGTTAGATACACCTATATAAGTAGTACATATCTTGTAATTAGCCTTCGTTCTTGGAATTCTCATCGCTATGGGTCATTCTCTGTGTGTGTGCCTATTGCCGCACCTTAGTCTGTCTCATGGTTTCGGTCTTCACTACTTCTCATTTTGAGTTGTTGTGTTGCTCCTGATAGGCAGAGCTTGAAAGCTCGTACCCAAGTACATTGGACCTATGAAGGTCCTGGTGAGAGATGGTGTCAACGATACCTATACTCTGGAACTCCCTGCGGAGCTCCAGAAGCGGCATATTCATCTGCGATTCCATGTAGCCTTGCTACGTCGCTATGAAAAGAATGACGACGTGCTTTTCCCAAAAAGGGACATGCACGTGTTCTACAACATCGGATCATCCGACACCAATGAATGGTTGGTGGACAAGATACTTGCCCACCACTGGGAGGGCTGAATGGCCCATTTTCTCATCAAGTGGAACCTCGGAGATTCCACTTGGGAGCCCAGCTCCATGGCGTACAAAATGTATGCCAGCTGCCTCGCAAGGCAACAAGTGTGCTGAGGCACACGAACCCACCAAGTGGGTAATATGATGGATCGATCAATCGATTGACCCACAACACTAGCAAATAAAATGAACCATGTGACACCCAATGAACAAATAAAATAAAATAAAGTGGATAAAAACAACAATCAAAGAAAAAACAAAGACAAACATTAGATACAATAGTAGCATTAACAAACAAGGACACCACACGTCCACACAACCGACACTGCCCCCGAATTCACTCCCGCGTTGCCAATCACTCTTATTTCTTTACGTAATATTTCCCCTTTTGGTTTATTTTACTTATATCATATTGCACCCACCACCTTCTCTCCTCCTACCATCACCACCACCCCATCCTACAGCATGTCCGAGTGTAGCCGCTCCCCTACCCCGTCCTCCCCATCCTCCCCTCGCATTTCCCAGTCCCCAGAGGGTATCAACCATGGTTGATCCCTCTCGTGTGATTGTGCACCCCCCGGAGGCTCATCTGCAAGGTCGGCCTCCCATGCTGGCTGCCACAGCAGCTGCACAATCAGCAGTGGCGCCAAATGGCGCCGCAACCCTTTCTCATTGCCTGTGCACGACACTTGTCGCAACAAGCATTGCCATCGTCCATCCCCTGGGCAGTGGATCTCCCACCCTCTGTCACGAATGTGATTGCAAGGCCTGCAACACATATGTGTTGCACCTCAGCGCTGCCGTGACCGTCAATGCAGACAGTATTCCTGAGGCCATCCCTGACCTTGCTGACAATGTAGCTCATCTGTGTCGGCACGATGCATACACCGACTTGGTGGGTTATGTCGACCACCTCCAACACGACTGTTGCGACCTCCACTCCTCACTTGCAGAGGCACATGATGAAATCCCCCATCTGCATGATGCCCTTGCTGTGTCTTCAGATGGCACCTCTGGTGCTCCCCCTCCCATTCCCCTCGCAATGGCTCCCCAGCCACCAGCTCCTTCTTTCGGGGGGAGGACGCAGGCAGGTCCTGATGCTCCCCCCCTTCTGCTTCCCACACAGGCTCTGCCTGCAGTTCCTTCTCACAAGGGGAAGGAGAGAGCAATCTCTCCTCTCCCTGAGCTACCTCCCATCCTCCCATACAAGGACATGATTGTGGACGAGCCGGCCCCACCACTGCTCGTCCAGGGGAATCTCTTTCCCAAATTCACTGGGTTGGAGTTCCCCCAGGGTGTCCTCATCCTAGGGGACGCCATTGACTCCAAGGGTGTGCACACCCTGTTCGTTAGAATAGAGGGCAATCTCTATGTGTACCAAGGGGAGCCTCTTGAGGCTTCCCTTCAAAACATCTTGAAGGGGATCCATCCCCCCACTCCTTCTCAGTGATCTACCACCTTCACCATTCATATGGACAGGGGCATCATGGGCCCCATCCATCTTTTCAACACTGGAGACAGTGTACACACCCTGTTCACCAGGGCACAAAATGAACAAGAGGGGAAAGCCCCTCATCTCAAGCAGGCTCAGGACCTGCTCACCTTTCTCCACCTCTGAAGGAAGCACTGCAACTTGAGTGCCAGTGAAGTACTGTGCGCTGTTATAAAGGAATGGAGGCCCCCTGCATGGGCCTCCAAAAAGGCCAAAAAGAAAAAGAAGGCCATGAAGGAGGCAGCCCAAGCCTCCAAGGATGCAAGCACTCAGCTTGCAGAGATAGTACCACTACCCACTGCTCCAGTGCTCGAGGAGTGCATCACATCTGGTCCAGTCACTGCTACCTCAACTAGTGTCAAGGGAGGTACTGCATCCCCATAGGAGCATGTTACTCCACATACTCAGGAGCAGAGCTCCAGCATGCCTCTCGTATCATGCATTACGGACCAACTGTCAGGGTCCACGTCCACTGCTACCCAGAAGAGGGGTAGCTCTTCTAAGGGCCAGCCACAAGGCCCAGTTTTCCTATTGGGGAAAAAGCCCCTCCTTCCTTGTGATGCTCCATCGTTCAATGCCCCTGATGGGGTGTGGATCAACTATGTTAAACAGTGGCAGCATAAGTGCCCCACTGATGACCAGTGCTGGGTGATCTGGAAGGTATTCCCTAGAGCCACTGGTACCCCCATCGTCCCAGATGACCCTGACTTGGAGCTGAATGCTCCTACCTGATGCCAGATGAGGGGCCTTCTCCTCATGGACTGATTAGCTCCTGTGCCCCAAGGGCATGTTGACCGAATGGTGTGGCAATGCAGTCTCACCCATCTCCTCATCATACCTGGGCAGTACAAATCCTTCCTTGACTGGGCCAAGGTTGGACCTGCCCAGGTGTTACGCTTGATCCCGAAGGGTTGAGCGTGAACTTGGTAAGATCCTAAGATACTGAGGCAAGGGGGTACCCTACAAACGAT
The DNA here is from genome assembly GCA_038094035.1 of Pulveroboletus aff. ridleyi. Classification (NCBI taxonomy): domain Eukaryota; kingdom Fungi; phylum Basidiomycota; class Agaricomycetes; order Boletales; family Boletaceae; genus Pulveroboletus; species Pulveroboletus aff. ridleyi. Next base: position 12,897 of record JBBPTJ010000124.1, read on the forward strand.
GGGGTCAAGGATTCGTCCTGGTGGAGGCCAGACGGTTGACTACCCGTTGAAGCGGGTGGACCAAGGGCAATCCCTTGTGATCGGGATGGGACGCAGGCAAGAGCTAAAGCGCTCACTCAGGTGTAGAGCGGAGACACAAGAAAAGGAATAGGATGTTATAATCCAAGTAGGTCTAAGCTGGGGTACATGGGACCTACTTGGGGTTTATATACGAGGACCAGGAGGTGCTGAATAATCATATAGAAACGAAAAGAACAAGAGAGAACAAATGGCTGACTGAGCGTTGAGTCAGCGAGCCAATGGCAAAAGTGCAGCAATGAGTAATCAAAGAACATTCTAAAAGGTGGAAGAAGAAACAAGCATGTGGCAATGGGAACTACGAGCTTAGCATGGAAAGAGCTAGGCGAGGAGAGGCAAGTCCAAGGACAAAGAAAGAAGTAGAGCCGTAAATCGTAACACCAGGGATGCAAGTCTGCCTGGCTGCTAATGGGGTCACCCCCATGTCACTGATGATGCCATCCAATGGGCTTGTCAGTGCACTTAAGAAATGCTCGAGTGCATTGAATTTGCTGGAGGTGACAAGAACACTGCCACCTGGGATCTTTATGGTCCTTTAAGGACTGACCTCAGGGCCAAGGTCGCTGACGAGTCCCTTGGCCACTCCTTGAAGTGGTATGAGCAGGAGGCTCATTGGATTGAGGTCTCCCTGGAGGACATGCCTCCCTTGGTCACCCATCCTGGTGTCCTGAGGGACTCAGCCCTCTTCCAGCAATTTAGCGAGGCCGTCATAGCATATGATGTGCCTCACGTTCACCATGGCAATGCTGATGGGGGGGGTTCCCCCATGTAGTAGGACCACTATGAGGACAGCGAACTCAAGGAGGACCAGTCACAGATGTGATTGGCCTCCCCCGTCAGGACTCACATGAGATTCAACTCTTGCTTGTTTTTTTATTTTTCTTCTACTTGTCTTGTTCCCTCACTCTTACCGTTCCTGCTTTGTCTCTGTTTCATATTCAGTATTCTCATATGATCTTCCATACCTCGACTGCCCCGATCTATCTCACTCTGTTTTGCTGATCTATACTTATCTTGTGTTCATTTTACCTACATTTTTGAATATATCGAACATATCCCTTTTCGTCCGAGCCACTGCTGGCTTTACAGGGGGAGGGTGTAAGGGGCAGTAGCCCCTGTAGATACTAAATGGGGTAATCATCCCTGATTGTATATTACAAGTGCATGTGATACAAGGTAATCACATGCATGGTATGTAGATAAAAAGGAGAGGCCCATCCTGATGACAGGCCAATCCTCATATTACTCCTACATTACTCATCTGTGAATACCACTCAGTACGATTCACCAGTGTGAGTAAGGAGTGAGGACAGGGTGCAAAGCACCCAATACAACAACCTTACAGTGACCTCTTTGGCCATAGATACTGCTGAGTGGGTTTCTGGTGTTGGCTGAGTGATTCGCTGTTATGATAAAGCACATATGTGATGGGTTAAGCAGGTGTAGTGTATGTGTGGCAAACAAGGGGCACATGGTTACCTGATTTTGTCCATCACAAACCTGGAACAATTAGTGGGACCCTAGGATTACCTACAATGTGAAGCAAATTACCTTGCAAATTTACCCCACAAAGCAATCACCTTGTCGCCTTGCTTTGCTAGGTCTAACCAGTGGCCACCCATTCACATGACAACAGGATTACCTTGTGAAACATTACCTTGTAAATTACCCCCAGGCTTTGATATGTGCACATGACCCTACTATCACATGATCTTTAGTGCATGGAACTATTTGCACAGTAATGTTACTGATGGTCTACCTACAGATGGCTATGTTACAAAGTGTTGTCATTTTTTGTAAGCTTGCCGAGTAGATATAAACACATACTTTCATGCTCCAACTCAGATACTTGACTTGTCTTTAACAGCTTGTCGTTAAAAGGTCACAAGATGCATATTGAATCTTGTCTATGACTGTGTGACTGAGCCATGTACAATTTGAAAAGAGACTTTCATCCCACTGGTGGCTTGGCTATGTCAACAATGAGGGACCATATTGTCTATCCCTGTGCTCAGTAATCAGTGAAGGCATATGCTGGCATGATAGGAAGTTGGTGCTGATGCACAGTGTGCAGCCCTCAATGTGGGCCTTCTGGAAAGTTTATCCTGCATGTTTTTTTTACTGGTTCAATGGGCATTATGCCTCATTTGTATTCACTAAAAGGGTCTGGCCCTGTATTGTCCATCTTCACAAGCAATATTGCTAGGGGGGTTTGTAACTTATTGTTCCATCTGTGACATCCACTGCAGGTTGCAGGGGACCCAAGAGATAGTTGATAACAGTGCTACATGCACTATTGATTAGATGAGATTGGAAATCAATGTTATGCATGATGATAATTGGCATCCCTATGGCAATCTCCACCATATTCATATCTTGCAGATCATTTTTGTCCTCACCATGCACTTGCAATGACACATTGATTATGGCCTGGTTATCATTAGAAACACACCTTTCTTTAATCATGTGCAATGCCCAAACAGACATCAGTGGAATCTGGTGGCAGACATAATGCTGATGCAGTGCATGCTGGTTCCAGTGTATCCAAACTGAGTGGCAAGGCATAACAAGCACCACATCAGACCAGGGTGGCGAAAGTCCAAATATTGCGAATCATCACTTTGTAAAACCAGTTGGTGTAACATCTTTGTGTGCTTCTCTTGCACATGCCTGTGTCACAGATGATGCAGGAAATCAATCCAATTGGGGTTGCTGACCCTCAGCTGCTTGATTAGTGTAGCCACCATAAAGAATTCTTTATAACATTTGATGGAATGTCTTACAAACTTATTGTAATACTTAATAAAGTGAATGTCTTCTAGCTCTTGTTGCTGAGCAAGGTTAATGCCATTGAGTCTTCACTGACGGCACTTCCCCAAGTTTCTACCCCCAGTGCACATGACTCAATTTCCACAATTGATATCAATACACTTAATATTTTTTGAGCACCCTGTATTGAGAAGTCAGGCACATTTCCCAGAAATATTTTCTGCAGCAAGAGCAAAGAGGTACTCTCTGTTACCTGCTTGCACAAGTAGACACTTTGCCACATACAAAAATCTGGCCATCGGTGAGCAAGAATACAACTGCTGGACAATCAAGCTCTTGTGAATGGAATGCTGAGTGAAGGGCTATTGGAATTCTGTTCCATCATAATTTGCGCTCATGCTGTCAACATGTGATGTCTGTAATCGCAAGCGTCAAATTGTGATATTTTGGCAGAGGAAATCATACTGCCTCAACCAACAATGGTTGATCAAATCTGCAGCTACTTCCCCACATGCTTGTAATATGATTCCCAAAGCTGAAGATGTTAAATATAGTTCCCGAGCTGGGAAGAAGTTGAAGCAATGTGCTCAAGGTTTGTTTGGTTGTTTTAATGGGTGTATTACTCATACTTCCAGATTGACCAGAATGCCCCTTATAGCATCAGTGTACAATGTGGTGTGCAGGGCTTTGGATTCCATGTATGATGCTGCTCATCTCGATGTCAATGCTGATATGAAGCCAGGTTTGGGAACCAGCAGCTGAGGTGTTAGACAAAGCAGCAGATAGTGTTTCATAGCGTTTAGCAAGGTGGATTGGGAGTTGCAGCCAAATATGGTCTTGCAGTCCTTTATCCAAAAGGTCCATTACAAACTACATGGAAGTCACGTTATGCAGGATATATGGGTATGGGTTAGACACACATTGTTAAGTACACTGTCACTTTCTTGGAGGCGGAAATAGATTCAACCAAAATCATAAATACTGTGTGGCGAAGGGTGCATTTCCATCAGAGTTTATAAAAGAGTTAATATGACTTACTATTATTAGTCACACTTTCAACAAGGGCTGCCATTTTCCCATGCTCTACTGCACGAGTGTATGAAAGTGTGGCCTCTTCTTTGTCTCTGACCTCCCCAATAACAACCTCCCAATCTTCTGATGTGAGCTCAAATGTGCACACTGCAGTATTTGCTGGCAGTGGGAAGACATAATTTGCCCTTCCCATAGGCTCATGTGATCAATTGTGAAATGTCTGAATGAGAACAATGTGAGAGGATACTATATCATGAGACAGATGTATGAGTGCATCAAAAGTTGAGTGAAAGATAAGGCCACTTTGAATGACTTACTATCCACCACCTATGCTTTCACACTGACTTCCTCTAGTCCAAGGTGTTCAATCGTTGATTGGCCCTGTGGCTAGTGGACAATGCCTGCATGTGCTGAGGCCATGGGTATCTATGAACAAAGGAGATAGCAGCCACTGTGCAAACATACCATATTAATGCTGGCACTTGGTGCCTTGAGGTTAGATGTTGAATCAGGATATGGGAAGCCAAACATGAAGTTGTCAAATATAGCAAATGATGGCTGGATTAGGTGAGAATGATCTTGGTTTGTGTTGCCATGTTTTTACCATGATTATCACCCCTTGAGTGCTGCAGGCCAAACAGCATGATTGCACTGCTCCCATTTCCATGATGGTGCATTTCATATGGCAGAATTCACATGCTGACATAATCATAATCATGGCTTTGGTCAATGATGGTTAGGGTTCTGTTTGCACACTCTATCCTCAACCACCCTGCAACATATCCCATAGGCAAATCATACCTATGGTATGTTCCATCCCTTCATTTATTGTCTACCAGGTCTCACCAGTGTACACAGGGTGGCAGAGCACAATATCTATGTCCAAAACATGTTGGTCACCAGCAGGTGTGTGAGACTTGGATACCTCTCACTGGTGGCTTTAGTGATGATAAATAACAGGTGGATGACTTGTCCATCTAACTAGGCAAGCAACATGGTGATTACCATGACTGGCATTCTTGCTGTCACATATGGCATATGATCTGTTAGCATGGAATGAGAGGTGACAAAGTAATTTCATTTGCAAACTTGGTGCTCATTACTAGTGTATGGACAGACCCAGCATGTTCTTCCTAATTGTCCAATATCTTCCATATTGATATGAATATTCTCTTACTCTCTTGTCCTCCAGCTTATTGAGGAATTAGTGGGCAAAACAGTTTAGACAGCAAAGCAAGGAGGCTTGAATGGAATAATCAAGATATTAGTTTCCCTCTATGTGTCAATGCCTCCTATCAACTATCAGCTAATTCCATTCCAACCGAAATTCTAGATGTCATATCTTCCATTGTACTGTGAGAATGGTGACTTGCATGGGTATCATGGCTGGGTGAATCAAGTGCAAGTAATGAACATGCCACTGTTTTCCAGATTGTTGCATCTTTCGATGTGTGTAATTTAGTGTCTTTTTGATTAGCTGTGTCCATTTGCATTGCAGTAGCCATAGCATGAAGTGCAAGAATATAAGATCAGGACAATGATTTCTGAGTGATGTCTAGGATCTTACTGTTATAACCACAAACCCAGCCCACCTGTTTTGCCAAATCAGTGTGCTGTAGATGCACTTCCTTGTTAGAAATAGTGGTTCATGATGGTCAAACAATGGGGTTTGATGTGAAAGCTGTTATGGCAAAGGCTGGAATTGGGATGCATTTGCAACCATTACTCAATTTGGAAATATCTCCTGCAGGCCTGTTATACTATTTTGTACCTTTAACAGTGAATGAATATTCCCAAGATATAGTGCTACATATGAGACAGCAAAATTTTATAGTATGAAGCAGTTGAATACTGCCAGTGTATGAGTCCAGTGTGTACAAGTCTGGTGGGCCATTCATAGATCCATGGCTACATGGAAGTCAAGATGGTATATGTCATGGTCTGTGTGAGAGGTGAAGTGAGCTCATTGCTACAACCACCTTGCTTTGCCAGGTAATCCTAGGAGAAGCTTGCACAACACTGAGGAGGGCATGGTGGACAGGATCAAAGAAGTTGGCGAAGAATGAACCTCACCCTGAAATATGTCTGATTCTTGTAGGTAGTCAAGTTCCTGCTCACAGTCAGCCATTTGTTTTTACATATCCATGTATTTGCGATTCAGAGTATTTATATCTGTTAAACTGAGTCACTCGCATCAGTCCGTGATATCATGTGCATTGGAACAAAAAATACAACACATCCATGCAAGTAATTGCATTCTGATTGAGAATACCACATCCACATTTTGCAATCCTTCCTGGTGCTGATCCACTGTGAGTGTGAGGGTGTAAGTGAGATGAAATTGCATGCACCATGACATTGACCCCTGTGGTGGGCTGAGACAAATCAGCTGGTTTTTGCACCTAAAAGAATGTAAGCGATCATGACAGAGTCCACACTGTCAGAATATTTTCCTACTGGGTGTGCCATGAGGGTTGGGGAGAGGGGTCCAATGAACCTATGGAACCTGTCACAAGTGATGAGGCCAAGTGTACAAACACAAGGAATAACACACTTTTTGCTTTCCTGCAGCCATTCGCTAATGTGATGTATTAGATACACTGTGACCAATCATCTACTGAGGAAGAGCACTCACTGGCTTGCATTGGCCAGCAGCCATCCTTGAAGGGCCCTCATTTGTGGCATTGACATTTGATAACTCATGTGAAACATGCCAACAAGAGTGGGGCACCTTTCCTGAATGTTGGTGAGAGGTGTCTGAAGTGGGGTCTCTCCTTCACCATGAGAACCTGTTAAATAGTGAGCAAGGCTTGTGTGAGTTATTGGTATCAAAATGTAATTCTACATAATTCTGTGGTAAAGCTTACCAGATGTGCATGTGATAATAGGTTGGAAGAGGCATGTGGCAGTGTGTCATCCTTGTGGGGATGGGTAGAGGTGACATGTGAAGGTGACATGTGAAGGTGGCTATAGCAGTGTCAGCACAGGGATGAATCAAGACAGAAGGACCACCAACTGCATCATAATCAAATTCCAGAGCTGGTGCGCTTGACTGGATCTCAAGTTGTACTGCCATATGAGAACTTGCCTGAAAGGGAGATGAATGAAGGAGTACCTCAAGAATTTCATCCATATCTTGTTGTTATTGCTCCCTAGTGGATTCCTGATATTTTTTGTCAATTTTGGATGTGCAGGAATCCATCAAGGTGTGAGAACTTACATAGAAGGGGCCATAGAACTGAGGAAGAATATCCCAGAGGCAATAGATAGTGGTTTTCTCATCTAGAGATCCAGTAGCAAGGTAGCAATTGTCTGAGGACACAGAAATTGAGCATATCCCTTTGTCCTCATCAAGGACAGCACCAATTCAATTGAGTGTTCATGCATCTAGGAGTATGACCCCTGAAAATGTGGGAGTAGTGACAAACTTTCCATTTGGTGTTAGCATGAATAAAGTGGATCACATTCTCGCCATCAATGAGAGTAGGCAACTCAGCAAGCTGACATCTATCAGAGGTGTCAAATAGCTTGACTTTGTTGTCCCTTGATGTTGCAAAGAGACACTGATTTGACTATGCAAGCAGGGTGGCAGGGACCCAACCAGGTATGGTAATGTTGATCATTAAATAATGAGCCTCTCTCTGCAGATGGTGGCTGTCAAAAATGTGGATCAGCCCACAAGGCTTAGCAGTGGCAATGTGGTCACTATCTGGTGAGAATCTGACCCCAATGACATACCTGTTATGTTTAAGGGGAAATTTTCATGGTCAACATTCTCACTAGCAGTGTACAAATTGTTGAGCATTGCATTCAAGGGGAAACATTCATGGTCAACATCCTCACTAGTGGTGCACAAATCGTCAAGCATCGCATTCAAGAGGAAATGTTCTTGGTCAATATCCTCGCTAGTGGTATACAAATCATTGAGCATTGAAATGTCAAGGAAAAAGGTGCACTGATTAACATATAGTGTGCAACAATTAGAGTACATGGGCAGTTGAGGTCAGTGGAGGGGGTTTTGCAGATGTACAAAAGAAAGGGATGTATGTATACACTTGTGCGATGCAGCTGCCATTGATCTGGAGGCCCTTGTGGTGTGGTGATTTGGAGCAAGCACATATAAGAGTGGGTTTGAGTTTGGTGTACCCAGACCAAGAAACAGTGGGTGAGTGTCTGTTGCTCATCTCAGTGAATAGCCCACAAGATACAAGATGACACTCACTGACTCATCATCTTTGCTCACTCACTTTGATCTGTCAGGCCATAACTGAGTTGCCTAAACAGAATCCACCCATCTGTACCACTCCCAAAACTGAGCATGTGAAGACCAGATGAACATGTCAAATACAATTACAATACTGAACTGTCAGAGGGCGTTATTCAGAAGCTGCACCATGTGTGAGACTCATAAAGGCAAGCACAGACAGGAGTGGACATGGCTGGGTGATACCAAGCTGCTTCTCAAGGATAACCTGGGCTATGTGAGTGGTGCAACAACTCAGCAAGAATGTTATGCCCACCTCATCTAAGAGATAGCTGATCTGAGAGAGTAGTTTGCTGTGCTTGAGTTCAAGTCGGAGCTGTTACCATTCCAATTAGTGGGCTGTGGGCTGATACATTTGTGCCTGTCTGAAAGAAGCATGATGGTCCCATGAGTGCACTGATTGATAGACAAAACAGGACACCCATGATACTCTCCAGCCTGCCAACCTCTTCATTGAGTTCTCTCAACATCTCCTGCACACAGGTGGTTTGCTCTTCCACATACTGTGCATGCAATGTATGGTTTTCTTCGAGGGTTGTCAACTGGTCTATAATTGTTCAGTAAATTGATTCTCCACTCCATTTCAGGGAAGATTGGGCATGTGTGGCTGCCTGTGTAGATTTCAAATGGTTAGTTGGCTGTAATAAAAGCATAGTGAATACCTGTATGTCAGATTCATGGGAATGGATGCAAGCATGCTTGGCCAGAGATGGAGTGGGTGAAATGACAGTGACAAGATGGACAAGAGCAAAGAGATGGCCTCTGTCACCAAGTAGACTTCTGTGCATGACACCGCAAACCACTGTTCTCCATATCCACTGCTTTATAATGGTATTCTGTCACCAAGGGTGGAGGAAGAGGAGGAAAATTCAGAGTGTGCAGTTGGGAGGGAGGCACCTCATGTATGTGGAGTCCTTAACAACATGGGGTTCTTAACCACATTTTCTTTTATGGCACATGCAGCCTGCAGGTGATATAATCAGGTTTATTCTCTCCATGATATTATAGGCCTACTTGAAGCATCTGTACGATTTACATACTCATCAGCACATAAAACACTATAGAGAGTGAGATATATGCACCAGTTCCTGTTCTGAGTGCTTCAGCTGGGCCTTGAGATTAAGAAAGTTTACAAGGTGGTCATAGGCCTCCATAAATTTGTGAGCATCTGGCTGGCTATATTGCTTTGCAAATGTTACACTGGCTTCATTCAAGATTCTTGAAGTCTTGTCACGGACCACCCAATGCTCCTCCAATTGGCAAAAAAGTGACAAAATATTGCCTCATTCGAAAGGCATGTCGGGATCCCGAACCGCTAAGGAACAATAGGACCGCTCGCCCACCAATCTGGGCGGTACCCGGATTTTACTGGATACTATACCGGATACACCAGATCTGGATAAACCAGTCCGGATCAACTATATCGCATCGCTTGTCTGTAGTAAGGTACCCGCACTTCACATGTTTTCAATCTATGACATCTATTGAGGTACGAGCTTGTCACACATACTATAAAACCTCTTCATTCTGGTCCATAGCACCTCAGTTGTTTTTGCCTGTCTGGCAGCAGCTGAGGTGAGTACTTATATACGCATTACATTCCC
>JBBPTJ010000125.1:0-22610 GCA_038094035.1 Pulveroboletus aff. ridleyi
GCCTCCTTCCTCTTGCAAATGAGGTGGCCACGCGCGCACGCACGGCACAACCTCCCCTTTGACCCCTGTTAAGGGGGACGGCACTCCTCACCCTGTTGCACACATTGCGCACACGGGGACCACCCGGGGTTGGCAGCCTCGCATCCTCTCTTCGGGGCCCAGTCCGACGTCGACAGCTCGCCCTTGTGGCCCTCGTCCTCGCTCGGGAACTCGATGGCCTCGTCCTGCGGACCCCCGTCAGCCACGTCCTGCGGACCCCCGTCAGCCACGTCCGATGTCCAAGTAACGGACCACGCACCTGCGTTCACCCCGTCACCCGCGCCTTCCCCTTCCCCTTGCTCTGGGCCTCCTCCTGCTCCTGATGCACCCTCTTGAGACGCTCCTCCTGGATAACCTTGGTGTGTTCCTCCGCTGCCTTCCTCTGCTTGTTGCGCTCACGTTCGGCCTGCTTGGCCCGTTCTTTGTGTTCGCGCTCTTCACACGCGGCTTGCTCCACTTCCTCTCGGGCCCGGCATTCTTCCTCAACCTTCTCTTCCTCATGACACCACTACATCTCCTGCAGCTGGGCCGCAAGGGCCATGATCTGGTTGTTGAGGGGGTTGTTGGCAGGCATGTCAACTACATATGGTTGGTGGTACAGGGGTAGTTGTGGTTAAAGGACAAGATCAACTTAAGCGAGACGCGACCTATTGCCTCTTCAAACTCTGACTCGCACTTGTCACGTGACTGTCCACCCTGACCCGATCCTAGCCAGCCTCGAGGGCTTGGTCTTAATAGGGGGGCACTGTCATATCTGCTCTGATCTCCGAGTCTCCAGACCCATCACTCCTTCTCTGTCCCTCTGTAATCCGGACTTCATCCTTTCACATCAGACTCCGTTCTTCTATTATTGGACTTCCTTCACTTTCCTTATTTAGTATTCCCTTTATACCTTCGACCCTCCATTCTTTAGTTATGACCCTTAGTATCATCCCTTCGACCCTTCGCCACACCATATGCTTTCACTACGTATGCTCCCTGTCTTCATATGCTTCCCTCTTACCCGATGTACCTTACCATACGATCCTCCATTCCTCCATCTGAACTCCAGACTGGACTTCAGTATATAAGCTTCCTGTACTCCGTTTCTGTACCTCAGTACAAATATCAACTCAGTCACCTCCTGTCTCTTGTCCGACCCTCCTGTCTCTCTTCTCTTCCTCCTTCTCCTATGAAATACGAGGACAGAGCCTAGGCAAGGGTGCGACACATAAGTCCTGTGCCAACGTCCTCCTAGGTACCCCCTTGCCGCTCTGAACCCCGTTCATTCTCCTTACAAACTCCATGAACTAACCTTTGGAACTCCGATCGGACTTGAGTCCGGAGGAACCGGACTTGACAGCTGAAAACCCTCGCTCTCCTCGAGAACAAGTTTCTGTGTGCCCAAGGCAAGGTTCAAGAGGCCATATCTGAGATGCAAGGGTCAGACAAAGGTCCATGGCAGTCTTCAAGGAGGTGCGGGCCGACCTGGCAGTGGTTAAAGCAGTGATGGGTGGGTGGTGAGCGATCCAGTCCGCCATAGATAGTCCTGTATTTCATCTTGTGTCTGCCTCAAATCCGTTCTGTGTCCAATCCATATCTGTGTGAGTCCAATCTGGTGAGGTCTGAACAAAAGAAGCAAAAACAAATAAGCAAACGAGTGCACAGATGTATGATAATTCAATCAATAAGAAACCAGATGCGGGGTACTGCCCAACTTGTCTTCATCAATCTACTCACTGTGTCTATACCTGCTCAGATCCCAAAAGAATGGATACTGGATTGGCACCAGGTTGAAGGAACTGACTACTGGACAAAGTGCACTGGTCTCCCAGTGCCATCGAAAGCAAATATCTAACTATGGTAAGTATGAGACTGAGAGTATGGGGCATGGACAAATGTTTCTGTTTCGCTTACAACGAAAGAATGTAATGTGCGACTAAACGATGGTCTGAGAGTCTGTTGTGTTCCTTAGCGGTATGTGTGGAATGATGACACTGGACGAAAACTGGGGTGAAATAGATTGTCACCAGACTAAACCTGGGATGGAACTAATATGTAGCAAGTTCATAACTGGATTGCAGGTGTCCAACCCGACTTGGCTTCCTCAATCTACTTCTTCCTTCTATGTCTTCAATGCGACCAACCAAACCAGACAAGACCGGATTGACGATGCACAGGTTCCAGGTAGTCACTTTGATCCAGAATAAAGATGAAGAATGATGTGCAAATGACGGAAGTGAAAACAATAAAAACGCAAAAATGAAATGACAAGGAACAGGGGTGAAACGGATAGTGAGTACCTCCCTCCAGGGAACTATAAATGATGACCTCCCGGGCATCACAATCTGGTAGAGGGGGAGGAATGACAAAGGATGAATAAAACCTGTAATACGATCAGGGGGCTGGGTAGGCGGCTTCGAATCAAAAGGGACCAAGGAAGCTCAGCAAAGAGAAGACTAAATAGAAGGGAAAAAAATGAAACCAGATTGACCAACCAGGTGGTGACTGAAAATGTCCTGTTGCAAGGACAATGGGGTGGAATCACCTGAGGCGGACGGTGGGATCAACAGATGGGGAGACGAGACTAAGATGAAGGGGGAAGGGTCAGCAGACACGGACGATAGAGAGGGGGAAAGACCCGGTAGGATGGGTCCAGCCAATGGATAGTCATCTGGCACAGCAGGTGATGATACGAATATGGGTGATGGCCCAGATATGACTGGTGACAATGGTGATGATGACGATGATGGAGACGATGATGACAAAAGAAATGATCTGGATACGACAGGTAATGATAATAAAGGAGTGTCAGCAGAAACAGATGACGAAGGAAAAGAAATGGGGTCTGCTACGGCAGCCTGCTTGAACACTGAGACGATGGGTGGTGGTGATGCTGTGACCACATGACATTCCTGGAAAGTCTGTAATACCCTTGCCAGGTACTTCCTGATTGCTATCTGTTCAGGGTCCTCTAGACGAACTGGACATGGCTCTCATCCGACCAGGCTGAACATATCTGGGTCAACATCCATGATGGCGTCTCTAGCCGGGATGGATACCAACAGGATGGGTGTGGCCAAGTGCACCCATGTCCATGGTGGCTGTGCAGCTGAACTGGAATGATGACATGGTGGGGGAAAGAGCTGCGATGAAGCCAGGAGAGTGCAAGGTGACGATTTTGGTGGTGGATGTGATGCCAATGACTGTGTGAAGCAGGCCAGTGATGGAATGTGGACACTTGGTGCAGGTACAGGATCCAGAAACGCATTGACAATGGTCGGATATGGTGGTGGGGATGGAATGTTGCAAATGCAAGATCGTGATAGGAGAAATGTGGCCACATCCATAACATCAGATAGTGGGTAAATGTCCTCCGGATGGATGTCCAGTCAGATGATCTTGAGGCGATTCTGGATCTGGATCTCAATGTCCTGGGGGAACCCAGTGATAAACAACCAATCCCGGTCTAGATCAGACAGCTTCCGGGATGATACAAGTGGATTGGCGACTTTGAGGAACTGCCTGTAATATGCCCTGAGGTCATCAAGAGAGTGCATCTGCTTCGATCTAAACTCCTGCACAATGGACACAAGGTCAGCTCGGCTATAGTTATGCAGACCTTCATATCCCAGGTAATTCCTCTTGACTGCTACTGCGAATGCATCCCAATCCGGAACCAGATCTGATACTTCTGGGAGGTACTCCCAGAGTTCGGCATCATCAAGGTCAGCATAGTAGATGGTGAGCTTGATCTTCTGTGCATGGTCATATCCAAGGGCATCTCTGAGTGCCAAAATGTCGTAAAGGAATCTGGGTAGTTGTTGTGGTCTGCTGGCATTGAATCAAGGGGCCTCAGGGGTGTCCTGGCAGGGTCGGATAAGGGTCGTTGGCATGCTGATATAATGGTCTGAGGGTGCCGATTGGGTAAATGGTGCTGGCACTCCAAATGTGGAATGACTGGATGTGTGAGAATAACCTGGAAAGGAATCAACGATGACGAAATGAAAGATGATGAAACAGCAAATGAGTGAGCTAGGGGTTAATGAGAAGCAACAGGGATGGGATAAACGAAGGACTGAAAAAAAAGGGTTGATTCAGAAAAAATATGAAGAGGGCTAGGCCATAAACCGTCTCTTAGGCTCTGTGACCCATTGTACAACACCCTCTCTCATGGTGGGCTCCAGTTGTAAAACACTAATCCTATCCGGAGAGGATAAGGACTAGAAAAAGAAAGGGTGCAAGTATAGGACTCAACCCAAGGGAGGAGGACAGGAAAGACAGGCCAAAGTGAGTAGAGGACCTAGGCAGCTCCCTTCTCTGACAGACAGAAAGTGGAGGGAAAAGAAGATCCTTTTTTTTTCTGAGGTGTGGTACACCCCTTTTATAGTCCTGGGAATACCCGTAGACTTCTATCTATGAGACCTAACTAGTCTGGGTCCAAATGGCACCCAGCGGATATATAAGCTAAATGAATCTGATCCGGATGAATGGATCCAGCACCAGATTGACACAGTCTGGGCCCGGAACAAACAGCCGGATTGTACAGACAGATACGGATGGATGAAGACATTAACGGAAGATAAAAAAAAGACCTACCTGGATGGATGATGGATGCTACGGATGCTTGAACGGACCCTTGTAATGGACAGAAAGGGGGGTTTACAACCATAGGAGGATTTAACCTCCTACAATGCAATGAAGAGTCAGGATAAAGTCAATTTAATGTCTGACGGACGCCTGTAAAAGATCTTGCGAGGGGGAAGCAGTCACCCGCTTGAGAGTTTGCTAGTAGGAGTGAAGGGCTTGACCAGCTAGGCAAAGAATAGAAGAGAAGCAGAGAAGGAGAGAAGTGTGAAAGATTCGCGGGAGAAGGGGAGTGGGAAGTTGGGAAACGCAAAGTGTGCTTGGCAAAGAGATATGCTTGGAATTATATCAGACTCAAACTCAAAGTGAGAATAAGTCAAGAGATGAGAATTCCAAGCGTAAGGAATACAATCTAAACTATGGGTTTATATACTATCTGAAGGCTGTGCTATGGAATTTACTAGAATATCATGGAATGTCTCAGAATGATTACCTAATATGACATCATAGGAATCTTCTGGAATATTCTATAACTTTCTGATAAGATAAGATAGAGATTAGATAAGACATGAATGATGATTAGCAAAATAGGATTCTCTTGTTTCTGACAGAGAAAGAAGTAGGCCACATTGGCCATATATCTGTCTAATTCTTCCAGCCAATCTCCTAAATCCAGTTGGTAAGCAAGACCTCCCAAGGCAGCCATTCTGAGATCTTGGACAGAAAGGAGGGCTGTCCTTTGTATGGTATACTCAGAGAGGTGGAGGTTCTGTATGATGGCAGGGATATGTGATAGCTGTCGATATGCTTGGGTGAGGAAGAGGAGTGGTGATCCGGGCTGGAGGAAGCAGTCAATGGGCATAGCAAGGCAGGAATTAGTCAGGTGGGCATGGAGGATGGTGTGGTATTCTTCATCAGGGTATCCCTCCCTGAACTGATGAGCATGAAACAGGAGATCGGGCTCTGTGGAGAAGGTCTCCTCATTGTTGCAACCCAGGGCTATGCATCCAGTGGGGTCTCCCCAGCTAAAGGAGACAATATGGTCCCCTTGGTTGGGTTGAGAGTGGGGAGTGTCAGGACATGGGTGAGAGATCTCAGTCAAAGTGACAAAGTAAGAGTTATCAGAGGAGGTAGAGCTAGGTGGGGAGGATGAAGTCATGGATGACATGGTGGATAGGCTACTGGAGAAGGCATCAACAGCAATGTCAGGTGGGAGAAGTATTGGAATAGAAGACTCAATGCCCATATCAGAGGGCAAAGGTGATGCCATCTGCTGATTGTCAGCCAGAGGACTCTGGCTAAGTCATCAGGTGAGAGTTCCCACAGGGACGAGAGGGGAGGTAACATGGGGGTGAGAGGAGGTTAGGTTGGTGGACATGATATGGAGGGTTTTAATTGAGGTAGCAGAACGAGACTGGGGAAAGACCTTGGGGTGAAGGTTTTTATAAGCATTGAGGATGGTCTTGGCATTAGTCAGATCTGATTCCACTTGCCAAGAGTCTTCGTCAGCTATGTAGCTCTTTTACCTAATCAGGAATTGCCGATGGGTTGGGGTTCCCCTGTGGCATAGGATCTTTTCTATTTTGTATTCTTCTTCTCCTTCTATTAGCTCCAGGGGTGGGGCCAGGTAATTTGGGCCATGGATGTCATTTTTGTGATAGGATGATAAGAGGGAAGCATGGAACACAGGATGAATCCTCCATGTTTTAGGGAGGTGGAGGCAGTAGGAGATAGGGGATAAGACTTCAGTGATTGTGAAAGGACCTTCCCATTTAGGTGTGAATTTAGGGGTGGTGAGGGAATGTTTCAGATTTCATGCTTCTAACCAGACCTTATCTTCTCACTTCCAGGGGGTGAATCCGCATGCATTGCATGATTTCATAACTTGGCATGCAAGTTCATGGGACACCAATGCTTCATCATGGAAGCAAGAAAGCATGTCTAGTCTAGTTTTGACAGCGGGTAGTGGGATTTCTGCAATAATTGTGGGTAACAGTTTGGGTTCATATCCTATCATGAGGAAGAACAGAGATTGGTTGATTATGGAATGAGGGCAGTGATTGTGTGTGAATTCCACCATTGGGATGTGTTCTGCCCATTCAGTGGGGTTTTGGTGGCAGAATAGATGGAGATAGGTCTCGATTTCCTGGTTAACTTGTTCCATTTCACCATCTGTCTGTGGGTGGTAGGTGGTGGAGAGGGCAAGTTGGTATCCAACAAGTTTTGTCAGGGATTTGGCAAATTCAGAGGCAAATTGTAGGCCATAATCAGAGATGATTTTGTCATAAAGTCCAAACTGTGTGTAAACTTTGTGAAAAAAGAGGTGGGCGATGCCTTCGGCAGTGATGGTTTTCTGTGTGGGGCATAGAATCACCCCCTTCGTAAGCCCATGGTCACCATGACCAAAAGACTGTCAAAGCCGACAGACTCCAGAAGATCAGTGATGAGATCGCAGGAGATCTGCTGAAAGGGGCAGGTGCAGGAGGAGGCAATGGGAGTAAGGGGGGTGACAGTCAGATGGGTGTTTGCCTTCATCTGCTGGCAGGGAGCACAGCTCTCAATGAAATGGTGGACAAAGGAGGTAAGCCCAGGCCACCAGTAGTCATGGGAGATGAGTTGGCAGGTCTTGAGGTAGCCCGGATGGCCCACAGAGGGGTGGTTATGGGCCCAGGAAACAACCTCATGGCAGAGGCTGTCAGGGATGTAGACATGGCCTTGGAAGATGAGGATGCCAGCATCATAGGACCAGTCAGACAGGCGGGAGCGGAATTTAGAGGCAACTGAACCCTTGAGAGTGTGGAGGGCATTGGTGACAATGGGATCAGAGGGGGAGGAGGCAGTGACTTTGGAAATGAGATCAGTGTCGATGAGTTTAACGAAAAGGTTGTCAGGGAGGAGAACAATGTTCTCATTGTTGGCATCATCAGAAGATACAAAGTCAGGGTGGTGAGAAAGGGTGTCAGGGGCAGAGAGGGCAGATCTGGGGACATGGGTAAACTTCAAGTTGAAGTCCGCAAGATCCAGAAGCCAGCAGGCCTGGCAGCGGTTTAGCTTGTGGGGTTCACAGAAGTAGGTGAGATTCTTAGTAGGTGAGGTTCTTGTGACTGGTCAGAACCAAGACTACATATAAAGGGGGAGCCATGGAGATGGTGGCACCATGCCTTGAGGGTGCAGATGACAGCCAGGAGTTCTTGGTCATAAATGTCGTAGTTGTGTTCCGCAGAGCAGAAGGATTGGGAGAGGTAAGCACATGGCCTGAGATCGCCATTGCCATCAGGTTGGAGAAGGACACCACTAGTCACCCATTTTGAGACATTGGTGGTGATGGAGAACAGTTTGGTGGGGTCAGGCAGGCATAGGACAGGCACAGAGGTGAAGGTAGTTTTCAGGGCAGTGAAGGTGTTGGTGCATGCGGGGGACCAATCCCAGGGGTGATCCTTCTTGGTAAGGTCAAGGAGGGGGCAAGCGATGGTAAAGTAATCAGGGATAAATCGTCAGTAGAAGTTGGCGAAGCCAAGAAAGGATCACACATCCTTAACCTTTAGGGGGGTGGGCCACTCGGTGATCCCTGCAAGTTTAATGGGATCCATAGCAAGCTTCCTGGGTTTAACTATCATACCGAGGTATTTGACTTCAGTGGTGGCGAAATCACATTTTTCCAACTTGAGGTGGAGGTCAAGTTCAGTCATGCGTTTGAGTACACAGCAGGTGCATTCAGTGTGTGTCTCTTTATCAGGGGAAAAGATGAGGAGGTCATCCATATAAATGATGAGCCATCCATCAGCAATGAGGTCATGGAAGGAGTTGTTCATAAAACATTGGAAGGTAGCAGGGGAGTTTGTCAGTCTGAAAAACATGACAGTGGGTTCAAACAGGCCTTTATGAGTAAGAAAGGCCACTTTCCAGCAATCTGACTCCTTGATTCTGACATTGTTATATCCCTATCTAATGTCGAATTTAGTGAACACCTTGGCACCTTGGAGGTGTTCAACAAGGTCCGAGATAAGGGGGAGGGGATAGGTGTCCCAGATGGTGTGTTCATTGAGATATCAGTAATCTTGGCACAGGCATAGTTTCCCATCTTTCTTATTAACAATGAAGAAAGAGGATAACTGGAGGGATTTCAAAGGATAAATCTTTCCTGCACAGAGATTTTCTTTGAGGAAGTCTTCGGTGGCCTTCTTTTTGGCCTCAGTGAGGGGATATAGTTTCACAGGTCAAGGTTTGAATGTCTCATCGAGCTCAATGGGATGGTTGTAGGGTCAGGAAGGAGGGAGGTGGTCAGCTGATTCCTTGGCAAACACAGATGTGAAATCTGCAAATTCAGGTGGGAGGTGTACTTCTTTCTTTTCAGCAAGGGCCTCAATGGCAAGGTCAGTTGCAGTGGTAAGGCATTTAATGATGACTTTGTCCTCCCAAGCTTTCCACTCCTTATACATGGGTCATCTATGCCCCCCCCCAACCCTGGAAATAGTCAAACAAGGCACTGTTTCGATCTTGTTTAACCTGGACATGACAGATTTGAATGGGGTCTGGGGTATTTGCAACTTTGGCAGCATGTTCCATAAGCCATTTCATTTCCAGGGGGGACTCAGTTGGTTGGGTCAATGGTAGGGCATCCGAAATGGGAAGAAGGAGGGTGTTGGATGACCAGTCAATGAGTGGGTTGGCATCTCTTAGCCAGGACATCCCAAGAATGAAGGGGTCGTCTCCACAGTGCATGACATAGAAGGTTTCAGAGTAGGATAGGCCTTCAATGGTGAAGGGGAAGGTGATGGAAAATTTGATAGGCCCTCCTTTGTTTGGGGTATCATCTGCATTCCAAACCGGGACTGGTTTTAGGAGGTGGGTAAGTGGGATGTGGTGTTTCTTAACAAAGGCCCAATCGATGCAGGACTGGGTGGCTCCCGAGTCAACTAGGGCATGGGTTTTGACAGCTTTCTGACCAGTAGTGAAGATAAAGGGGATTCATATAGCATGAGGATCTTTAGCTACTAGTACACAGTGATTAGAGGAGGAAATGTGCATCAAGGGCATTCCTCCTTTCAAAAACCCTTCCCCCATCCAGAGAAGGTGACTCTTTTGACCATTTTTTCAGGGGGTTCTTCTTCATCATCACTGTCAAGGACAGCTTCCAGCTGAGAGAGAGTGGCAGTGACTTTCTTAACTGTAGTCTTCTTCTTTCCTTGGGTAGGGAAGGCAGGGCAGGTGGTGGACATATGCTCTGGTTGGTGGCAGCAGAAACAGAGTTTCTGTGCCATACAACACTTTCATTCTTCTGGGGTTAACTTGCCAATTTTGACAATGTCTATGTCTATAGAATCTGGGTCTCTGGTGGTAGTGGTGGAAGACATGTTGGGTTGGAAGTGGTGATATGTTCCTCAGTGTTTGTAGGCGTCAGCTAGCTCCCACTGGATGACAAAATGGACAGCTTTCTTGTACCATTCCTTGATGGTGGTGTGGGGGGGGTGTCCATGGAGAAGACTCATCATCGAAGCGAGTCAGGTATTCCTGCAGCAAAGAAGCTGGTGAGAATGATGTCATCCTCTATGATGCTGAGGGAGACTTGATTCTTGAATTTGGAGATGTAACTATTGAGGTCAGTGAGTTTGGTGATCTTGGTGCCCTGCAGCCAGTGAACTGCCTTGGCAATGACATCTTCATGTTGGAAGGTCTCCTTGAAGCTTTTGACAAAGTCTTCAAACTTCCCAAATCCTGTGGCAGGATCAGTGAGTTTCTGGGTGCAGAAGGTGTTGGCCCAGGTGGCAGCTGAGCCATCCTTCATGAAAGAGAGGGTGAAAGCAATTCTCTTAGCATCTGTGTTGTATAGCTCAGTGTTGGTGATTAGGTAAAACTGGATGGAGTTAAGCCAGGGTATGGCTTTCCAAGATGGAATTCCATTGGCTTGGTGGTCATCGGTGGGGGTGTGAACGGCGGTAACTGGGTTTGTACTAGGGTTTGGGCTTGGGTAGTTCTTGCTTGATGCTCAGTATTTGTTGTGAACTATGAGAGCACACACCACTGGCCTCAGCTTCACAGGCTATTACCAAGCCTGGCAAGGGAAGAGAAGGGAAGACAAGCTCAAGCACACCAATCACCCGTTTAGGAGCGGGATAACAAGTGGTCAAAGCTGGGGACACCAGCTGAGACACTTGGCTTTATATACTACAATGGATCATAGGGTTCGTGGGATAAACTACTATACATGGCTAGCTAATGTATACGAGTGTGAGAGAGTTCCCACCAGGGTTAGTGGAGATTAAAGGGGCGTGCCAGCCATGAGGCATGATGTCATATGATGTCATGGTCTGGGCCCAGGTCATGTGACAGATCATGTGACTGAGAAAGGGAAAGGGGCTGAAGTGATTCATAACATTACCCCCCTTTGCTATGACTCAAGTTCCAGACGAGTCATTGCAAATAGCATACCAGCTTCAGGGCCATAAACAGCAAAGAGGTGGTTCATCTCCATCAAGGAGAGACCACAGAGAGGGCGAGGAGTGGACGGGGAGGAGTGATGAAAGAGGTCGACGGTGTTGCAAGTGTTATCCAAATGGGAAGCTGGTTCCCACATATCGTCCGTCTCATCGTACCCCTTCCAATGTACCCGGTACTCCAACTTCCCACGTTTCAAGCAGGAGGTGATGATGGCCTCAACCTTGTATTCCGGGTGCCCTTCTTCTGAGACCTCAATCGCATCTGGGCGAGAGATCAGCTGCCTGGGCAGCGGGAATTGATAGGGTTTCACCTTTGATGCGTTCACAACCAGATGAATCTTGAAAGAGGCAGGGAGACGCAGTTCGACTGCATTTGGGAGGACCCAGGTAACCTCATACGGCCCGAGCCATCACTGAGTTAATTTACAGGCGGTGTATGGCAATTTCAAATTGTCTGTGCTGAGCCAAACCTGATCGCCAGGAGCGTAGGCAGGGGCGTCAGATCTGGATGTGTCCTGATTTTGTGTTATGCGCTCACGAGTGCGTTCTAACGCTTGTTGTACCTCATGATGCACATGTCCTGTGTCAGCATGGAAGTTTCCGGCCAAGGAATCAGAAGAACCCTCGAAACCCATTTGGGGAGAGTAGTTCCTTGTGACAGCAAAAGGAGACAAACCGATCAAAGATGAGAGAGAGTCGTTGTGATGGAACTTGTCAAGTCCGGTCCCTCCAGACTCAAGTCCGATTGGAGTTCCGAGGGTTAGTGTATGAAGTTCATAGGAAGGACGAATGGAGTTCGGAGTGACAAGGGGGTACCTAGGAGGACGTTGGCACAGGACTTATGTGTCACGCCCTTGTCTAGGCTCTGTCCTCATATTCCGTAGGAGAGTGGGAGAGAGAGAGAGAGGGAAAGGGAGAGAGGGGAATCAGATGAGAGACAGGAGGTGACTAGTTCGATATTCATACTGAGGTACAGAAACGGAGTACAGGAAACTTATATACTGAAATCCAGTCCAAAGTTTGGATGGAGGAATGGAGGAGCATATGGTAAGGTACATCAGGTAAGAGGAAAGCATGTGGAGACGGGGAACATACATAGGGAGATCATATGGTGTGGCGAAGGGTCTAAGGGATGAAGCTAAGAGTTGTAACTAGGGAATGGAGGGTCGAAGGTACAAAGGGAATACTAAATAAGGAAAGCAAGCAAAGTCCGATACTAGGAGAACGGAGTCCAATACGAAAGGGACAAAGTCCGAGGGAAGAGGTCCGGAGTTGGGCGAATGGGGTTCGGAGTAGGGGTTCGGAGTCCAGAGTTGATAGGGGCTGGGACGGATATGACAGAACTGGGCAAGTTTAAGATAGTCAAGCCAATTATCCTGTTTTTTGGCGATGTAAGCCTGGAGATATTGTTCCATTTCTCGATTAATTCATTTGGTTTGTCCATCTGTTTGTGGGTGATAGGCCGTGGAAAGCTTTTGCTCAATGCCCAATAGTTTACATAGTTTGGTCATGAAGGAGGACACAAACTGGGAGCCCCGATCTGATACTATGGTGTGGGGAATACCATGCTGTGACCACACATGGTCGCAGAATATTTTAGCTAAGTCTAGAGAAGATACTGTTTTTGAACATGGAACATAAACTACTTCTTTTGAAAATCGATCAACGATAACACAAAAAGAGTTGATCTTGTCAATCTCTGGTAATCCAGTTACGAAGTCTATAGAAATGTCTTCCCATGGGTGACTAGCCACAGGGAGGGGGTGTATTTTTCCTGCCGGTGCTTTGGATGAACCCTTCATGAGGGCGCACATATAGCAGTGGTTTATATAGGATATAATGTCTTTCCACATTTGCGGCCAAATAAAGAAATGGTTTATAGTATGATAGGTACATGCTTGACTGTTATGACTCCCTAGGGGATCGTCATGGCACATTTTAAGGATCTCGGCATGGATAGAAGGTGGAACGTATATCCTGCTGGTATAATCATGGAGGTAAACCTCTCTCTTGTTATCATACAAATAGTTAAGTACGTCGTTTATATTTTTTGATTCTTTTTGTATTTTTTGTAATAAGGGTGATTCTAATGTAACATTTTTTATAAATAACTCAGTGGGAAGAACCATGACATCTTTATTGAGATTCTCGACCATGTTGCCATGGTCAGGTCGGTGGGAGAGGGGGTCAGCACAGTTAAGGGATCCAGGGCAATACACAAATTCAAGGTTGAATTCCTGGAGAAGGGTGTGCCATCGGGCTTGACATCCTGATAGCATTTGTGGCTTTTTCCAATACTCCAGGTTTTTATGGTCCGTCCAGACCTCGAATCATTCTTGTCCAATAAGATAGTGCCTCCATTCTTCAAGAGCACAAATAACTGCCATCAGTTCTTTGTCGTAGATGGGGTAGTTTCGCTCTGTTGCGTCGAAGGAGTGGGATAAAAATGCACAAGGATGCCATTGCTCATCTTTACACTCCTGCCAGAGAATTGCTCCGGTTGCGATGTCGGATGCATCTGTTTCAATGTGCATTTGTCTCGTGCTATCTGGATAGGTGAGAAGAGGTGCTTCCATAAATTTCTTTTTGAGAGCAAGGAAGGCCACTTGTTTGGTGTCGCCCCACCAGAAAGGGGTATTTTTTTCGTTAGGTCATTCAATGGCCTTGCAATTTCTGCGAATTGGTCAATAAATTTTCAGTAATAGTTACATAAGCCCAGGAATGCCTGGACTTGTTTAAGGCGTGTTGGTTCTGGCCAATCCACGATTGCTTGGGTTTTCTTTTCTTGCATTTCTATGCCGTTCTTGGAGACGTTCATTCCAAGGAATTCGACCTTGTCCTTGGAGAATGCACATTTTTCAGGTTTTATATATAGGTTGTTCTCACGTAGCCATTGTAGCACTTCATGGATCAGCACTTCGTGTTCTTCTTTTGTCTTTTTCTTGGTAAATATCATCATGTTGTCCATATAGATAATAAGGAATGCATATTGGTCTGAAAAGATGTCATTCATCATGTTCTGGAAGGTTGGGGGTGAGTTAGTAAGGCTGAAATACATAACTGTTGACTCGTAAGCCCCAATCGGCATTACAAACGCTGCCTTCCATTCGTCACCTTCCTTGATATGGATGTTGTTATATCCCTAGCATAGGTCCATTGCTGTGAACATGTCCGCATCTTTGAGGCGGTCTATAAGCTGTGAAATGAGTGGCAAAGGATATGCATTCTTGATGGTTCCTTTGTTTAAATATCTGTAGTCCATAACGAGATGCTTTTTACCATCCTTCTTCGGGATGAAGAATACTGGGGACGTTTGAGGAGACTTGCTCAGTCATAGGTAGCCCTTCTTGACTTCCTTGTTGATGAAAGTCTGTACTTCTTCCAACTCCATGTCACATAGAGGAATAACTCTCCCCTTCCTTGGAATGAAGTCAGGCTTGAGATTGATGGCATGATCCCAGTGTTTCCACAAGGGCATACAATTGGATTCCTGCTCTGAGAAAATGTCAAGAAAATCATGGTAGGCCACCGGGACCTTTTCGGCCACTCCATCTTCGATGATGCAGAGTTTGAAACTGAAGTAACCGTTGCGCTGTTGTTTGTAGTTGTCGCAGTCCTCTGTACAACACATGAAGTTGATTTTCTTTTCAATCCAGTCGATTTCCAGGTTGTGGTGCACAAGCCAGTTGTAGCCAATAATCATTTGGTTTGAGCCCAGCTCGATGATGAAGGCATTGATTTTTTCATGGTGATCCTGCAATGCCGCAATGAGTTCAACTTGGTGAGTCACCTTTCCAGCCTTGCCTGGAGTACCATTGGCATTAAAGACTTGGATTTGTTGTACAAGGGGAATAAGGTCAACTTTGTTTTTGATGCACCATTTGCGGTTGATGAAAGTGTTAATGGCACTGCTATTGATTAGTGCTTTTATGTTATCATCTTTTTGTACTTGACTGGTGGAGAAGAGGATGGCAATATCCACCATGAATTCTCCTCCGCTAATCATTTCTTGTGTAGAGATTTTGTTAAGGTTAAGGTTAGTGCAATCATTCTTAAAAAGGGAATTAAGCATGCTATGTTTATAGTCTGGCGCTGAGCTCCGAAGAGACCCCCCTACAGACATATCAGAATCTATTAAGGTTCTCAGCACCTGGCTGATCGTTCTAACTGGGAAATCTCCATTGGTGCACTGTGAGAGTTCAGCTACAGGCTTAGTGCTAGCTATGGGGATTTCTCCCTTGAACTCGGTCAATGAGTCATCTACACCTACCACTCTCATACCAGCACACCCAGAGTCCAGTCTACTTACTGGTACAGGATTTGTCATATCTGCCCCGATCTCTGAATCTCTGGACCCTTCTCCTTCTCTGTTCCTCCATAATCCAGACTTTGTCCTTTTGTATTGGACTCCGTTCTCCTATTATCGGACCTCCCTCACTTTCCTTATTTAGTATTCCTTTTGTACCTTTGACCCTCTATTCCCTAGTTATGACCCTTAGCCTCATCCCTTAGACCCTTCACCACACCATATGCTCTCACTACATATGTTTCCCATCTCCATATGCTTCCCTTTTACCTGACGTACCTTTCCATATGGTCCTCCATTCCTCCATCCAAACTCCAGACCAGACCTCAGTATATAAGCTTCCTGTACTCCATTTCTGTACCTCAGTACGAATATCAAACCAGTCACCCCCTGTCTCTCATCCGACTCCCTTCTCTCTCCTCTCTCTCTCTCTCTCCTGCGAAATACGAGGACAGAGCCTAGGCAAGGGTGCGACACATAAGTCCTGCACCAATGTCCTCCTAGGTACCCCCTTGCCACTCCAAACTCCATTCGTCCTCCTTACGAACTTTGTACACTAATCTTCAGACCTCCAATTGGACTTGAGTCTGGAGGAACTAGACTTGACAGGATTAAATAATGCTGCTTTTGTTGGCTCGAAACCAGATCATACATGTACAGAACTTTCAATGGGAGAACCACAGTCCAAATGCAAAGTAACTATTTTTTTGATGTTTTCTAATTTTATTCTTTTTTCATTTGTTTTATCCAGCTTGCTAGGCGACACCCTACCTGTCAAGCCCGGTTCCTCCGGACTCAAGTCTGAATGGAGTTCCAAAGGTTAGTACACAAAGTTCATAAGGAGGACGAACGGAGTTCGGAGTGGCAAGGGGGTACCTAGGAGGACATTGGCACAGGACTTATGTGTCGCGCCCTTGCCTAGG
This sequence comes from Pulveroboletus aff. ridleyi, assembly GCA_038094035.1. Lineage (NCBI taxonomy): Eukaryota > Fungi > Basidiomycota > Agaricomycetes > Boletales > Boletaceae > Pulveroboletus > Pulveroboletus aff. ridleyi. Next base: position 16,272 of record JBBPTJ010000125.1, read on the forward strand.
CTCTGTCCTCATATTTCGTAGGAGAGAGGGGAAGAGAGGAGAGAGAAGAGAGTCGGACGAGAGACAGGAGGTGACTGAGTTGATATTCGTACTGAGGTACAGAAACGGAGTACAGGAAGCTTATATACTGAAGTCCGGTCCGGAGTTCAGACAGAGGAATGGAGGATTGTATGGAAAGGTACATCAGGTAAAGGGGAAGCATATGGAGGTGGAGAATATACATAGTGAGAGCATGTGGTGTGGCGAAGGGTCTAAGGGATGAGGCTAAGGGTCGTAACTAAGGAATGGAGGGTTGAAGGTACAAAGGGAATACTAAATAAGGAAAGTGAAGGAAGTCCGATAATAGGAGAACGGAGTCCGATGTGAAAGGACGAAGTCCAGATTACAGAGGGACAGAGAAGGAGTGATGGGTCCAGAGACCCAGAGATCAGAGCGGATATGACACTACTGTCAACTAGCTGCTTCCTTTTAAAGCCTCGGACACTTTTGTCCTAGCTTCTGTTTCAAAGACATTGGCCCAGTAGGTGCAAGCTTCGTCCGACATATACTCCTGTCAGGAGGAGATTGCTGCATGGGCCTTGGTTTCGGGTGGGGTTTCAGAGATGACCACCCACGTCTTGGTGTAGTACCCATCCTTATCGGGCACCCAGACTTGGCACATATTTTGAACTGGCACTCAGTTCCTATCTTGTGCCGGATTATATGGCTTCTTTGGGAACCGGCAGTCCTGTCGAATGTGGCCTGGTTTGCCACAGTTAAAGCATGTGTGGGTATCTGGGGGCCCCTGCACTGCCCCAATCTCCATGGGAGCTCCCCTTCCAGGTTGCGTCCCATATTGCATAAACTGCTGGTTAGGTGGTGATCCTTTCAGCGCATTGTATCTTTGTGGTCCACCATACCGCCTTGGTTGGAATCCACGTTCTATCTCCATGGACTCGAATGAGCGACTGACTTTTCGATAGGCGTCGATCAACTCAAAGATGTTGTTTTCCACCGACATGTGCAGGTGGACTTGCATGTATATGCGAGCATCCACTGCTCGCTTGAGAATTTCAATGCCATGACCATTGTCAATCTCAGCTTCCTTAAAGAGAACCTCAAAGGTTTGGAGGAACTCATCAATGGGGCAGCCCTGCTGCTTGAGCCTATTTATTTTTTTGCAGTGACTCGTGTGCAAGCACATCAATCTGGAAGTGATCCCTTATCTCCTTTTGGAGTTCCTTCCAGTCGGGCTATGCATCATCACTGCAGAGATATCCTAAAGAGGTGCCTGATTTGTTGGTGGCATCCTCTATCTCTCTGTTGCAGTATTCTTCGAGTTTTAATCTCGCAAAGGAGGCTGTGTCGCCCTCCATGCGAGATAGGACTGCTACAGTCCGGAGCTTATCTGTCTCCCAATTCTGGAGGGAGATCCAGACTTTCAGGTTGGTAAACCAGACCCGAAATTTGGCACGTGTGCCATCCCACTTGCTGGGATTGGCAACCTTCTTTGCTAGTGCAGCTGGGCTGTCAGCCTTCTCCTTCAGGAGAGCCCTGAGGAGATCCTTAAGATCATCGGTGTCTACTTGCAATGATGATATCGCTTCTTGGGGGGGAGGCTAAGGTTGGCGGTTTTTAAATTTGAGCTGGTATGGCTCTTCGGTGACAGGGGGGAGTGCTTCAAGCAAGCCCTCAAAAGAGGGGGACTTGCAGAGTTGTGTATGTGCCTGTTCCGGAGAACCAGGCAATGAATCTTCAAAGAGGGAAATTTTGGATCCTATCAGTCCTTACTCACTGGTATCTTTCAACCGACATCTGGGGACACTTGCAGAGAAGAGGTCGGGTGATGGGGAAAAGAGGGAGTCCACTGGCAGCTAAATCTTCTTTAACAACTTGATTTGGACGGTGTAGGTTCCGTCAAAGGGGTAGAGCCTCGATAACGAGGAGTGTCATACATGTATTGTGCGCTGACAGCAGATGTCACAGGTATTCCGCAAACCTGGTAACCTCAAACCACAGAGGTTATGCCCTAGTGCACTTTGGGCAAGAAGCAATGTTATCCTTATTTAATATACCAGATGAGCGTGTATGCAAGCTTTTAAGGGTGCTATGCCCAGGCCCATCACGTGGTGCCTCTGCGCTATGTCCCTTATGCCTGGGCCTGGCAACCGTATATGATGGATTTGCTTTCTGTTTTGATCCGGTCTTCTGATGGGGATAAATGCTCACCCGATCTCGATATCTTCAGCAACAAGATGCTCCGTTCACCCAAGGGTGGTGTAAATAGCTTTGACCAAGTGTTGCGAACTACGAGAGCACACACCACCAGCCTCAGCTTCACAGGCTATTACTGAGCCTGGCAAGGGAAGAGAAGGGAAGATGAGCTCAAGCACACCAATCACCCGTTTAGGAGCGGGATAACAAGTGGTCAAAGCTGGGGACACCAGCTGAGACACTTGGCTTTATATACTACAGTATGATGTGCACGGACCATAGGGTTCATGGGATAAACTACTATATATGGCTAGCTAATGTACATGAGTGTGAAAGAGTTCCCACCAGGGTTAGCAGAGATTAAAGGGGCATGCCAGCCATGAGGCATGATGTCATATGATGTCATGGTCTGGGCCCAGGTCATGTGACAGATCACATGACTGAGAAAGGGAAAGGGGCTGAAGTGGTTTATAACAGTATTGGCAAAGAGTCAGGGGAAAGTGTAGTGGGTGGCTATGGAGTGGGGAATGGTGGGGTCAGTTCCCTGGGGATGGATATTCCTTCAGAGAATAAGGCAGTGAGGGCACAATCCTTGTGTTGTTCCTAAGGGGAGGTGATGTGGAGATCTGGTGATGATGGGGGTTGTTCTTCTTCAGATGACTGGGATTCAGGTTCCAAGTCAATGGGTGGGCATTCTCTGGTAGGTCTGAAGATCCTATCAGCAAGGCTGGGGGGGTTTCATCAAGATATGGTGGTGGTTTAGGCAGTGCTAATCACAGTGAGAGAGCTTAGACCTTTACACTTGATCCTGAAGGGTCAAGCATGAACTTGGCAAAGGTCCTAGGAAGCTGAGACAAGGGGGTACCTTGCAGTCGGCAAGGTCAAGGATTCATCCTGGTGATGCCAGACGATAGACTTTCCAGTAATGTGGGTGGACCAAGGACTTATCCCTTGTAATCGGGATGGGATGCAGACAAGAGCAAAAGCACTCACTCAGGTGTAGAGCAAAAACACATGAAAAGGAGGATAGGATTAGGTAAGCCAAGTAGGTCTAAGCTAAAGGACATGGGTGCTACTTGGGAGTTTATATACAAGGGCATAGGGATGCTGAGTAATCATATAGAAACTGGAAGAATATGAAAGAATAACGGCTGACTGATCATTGAGTCAGTGAGCCAATGGCAGAAGGAACTCAATGAGTAAGTGGGGAACCTTCTAGAAAAGAGAGGGATAAGCAAGCATGTGGTGGGAGGAACTACAAGCTTAGCATAACTAGAGCTAAGCAAGGAGAGATAAGTCCAAAGACAGAAGAAAAGATGTAGGCATAAATGTAAATCATAACAAAAACCCTCTCACTGGTCACTTTGTGGTGATCATCATCTATGTGGATGATGTTTTATTTTTGGGAAATGACAAAGCATACACCCTGATGATGAAGAAAGAATTTCTCAATTGATGGGAATCAAGAGATATTGGACCTGCACCAGAATATCTTGCTATTCGAATTACCCAGAACAAGGACAATATCACTCTCAACCAATCTGTCTATTGTTAGACTATTATCGAAAGATTTGGTCTCGAGAACACTGCTTTAGCACCAACCCCTTTACCTTCCAGATATACACCTACTCCAACCATTGGACAATCCACTCTGGAACTATGATCCAAATTCCAATTCATCATTGGATCTCTTTTGTTCCTCATGCTTGGAACACATCCAGACATCACCTTTGCTGTCATCAAGATGTCACAATTTTCAGCAAATCCCTCTGAAGAGCATGTTCAGAAAGCTCTTTATATCATCTGATATCTGATTGGAACTCAAAATCTTTCCATCACCTATCATAGAAGCTCTAACTTGGGATTCAAATCTTATAGTGACAGTGACTGGGCCAGTGATCCAGAAACTCAAAAATCCACCTTTGGATACACCATCTTTCTGGCTGAAGGCATCATCTCATGGTCATTTTGAAGACAACACAAGATAACCCTATCTTCTACTGAAGCTGAATATGTTGGTCTTATGGAATTGGCAAAACAACTATTGTGGATTCACTCTCTTTTCAATGAGCTTCATTATCCCCTTCCACCAATCCCAATTCTCACTGACAATCAAGGTTCCATTTTTATCGCGCAAAACCCTGTCACTGAAGGTCACACCAAGCACATTGCTATTCCCTATCACTACATTTGGGAATGCATCCTTGACAAGAAGGTTACCCTTCTCTACATCCCAACAGATAAACAGATTGCTGATATTTTTACCAAGAACCTTGGTAGAGAATGCTTCAACCATCTGGTTTTCACAGGTCTCAAACTCTCTATCCTTGCATCACACAAGAGAGATACACCCAAAGATCAGAAACTCAAGTCTTCACAGGCTTTGTCTTCACTACCAGCTTTGACTTCTTTTTGACATCACAAGCAAGGTAGGGTGTTGAAAACCCAGTGATTCTTCTTCACTTCAGACTGGGGTTTTCATATTTGCTTTCACATCTTTTTCATCATTTAGAGTTTCCTCTCACTTTTCAGGTCACATGACTTGATGACATAATCATCATATGTCCCCGGACAGACTTGGGTTACATAACCTGATCCAGGTCATCACGGAATGTCATCTGATAAGTATTTCACATTGCTCTCACAATACTATTCAACAATATTGTCATTTCATATTGTCAGGTCTGGGTCCTGCTAACCCTTGACCCTATGACTCAGTGGCTTATCACAATATCCAATAACTTATCTTCTACCTATAGCATTTTACACTCTTATCTCTTCAGCCTATAGCATTTAACTCTCTTATCTGGCTTATCAGCCAATAGCGATAGGATCTCACTTGAGATCCTATAGTATTTCTCTCTCGCCCATTACGTTATCAGTTACATAACTGCCTGTACTTTAGTATATAAGGTGGACCCTCTTGGGCCTTGACCAGTAGCACACTGTTATGGTTTTGTTGAGAAACCATCGGAAGGGAATGGAAAGACCCTTCGGCCGGAAGAAACAACCAAACCTACAGCCAATAACAAGGCTAGCCAGCAAAGAGAGAAAGCCTGTAACCCTGGCAGGGGAGCTACAAGTGCCAGTGTAGCCGATCAGAGGAGAACCCTTAGTAGACAAGGTTTTAATTCAAGTCCCAGAAGTCTACGAAGGGTGAACTAGACAAGTGGTCAAAGCTGGGATTTAGCCAGCTGGAACCACCGCCTTATATATTGTTATGGCCCACACACAGACCAAGCTGTACACTACTATACATGGTAATAATAGATAAGGCTATGCTACCATGGGTAAGGAATGGAAGTGTGGATGGAGATGAGATGTGCAAGGCTGCTGTGAGGTGAACCCTGAGATCTGGATCTGAGATCCACAGAGATGGGAATCTAGATAAATAGGATGTGATACAATGAAGGGAATTAGATCAGATCAGGAGATCTAGGAGGTGGCAGGATTGCCATGGAGATTCAATGGAGATAAGAGTTAGGGTAGTCTAAGGGTTGTCAACGTGTAACCCTAGAGGCTATGATGTCATAGATGACGTCGAGGGTCTGGATGTATCATGTGACAAAAGGAGCGTGAGGATGAAGGAAAGTGATAAAAAGAGTGTGAAGATGAAGGAAAGTGATAAAAAGAGTGTGAAGATGAAGGAAAGTGATAAAAAGAGTGTGAAGATAAAAGTTAGTTGCATGCAGTTCATAACACACACAATCAAGTATTTTGTGAGCTCATTTAACCGTTATATAGATATAAGTGTTGAGCCTACCCGCTCTGCTAAGTCCTCCACTACTCCACTATAAACAATTATCAAAACCTCAGCTACATCAAGCCTTTTCAATGTTACCAACAACCTACCCATCCAACAGGTTAGTGTTTCTTACTGTTACCTCTGCTAATACCTTGGACCTAGATTTGTTTTTGGTGATATCGCCCCATGAGGAAGGGCAAGCCTCCCATCTAGCCCCCAAGATGGTAAGAGGAGATGAGGGTCACTCCAGACCTAACCTTGTCTTCTCCCCTTTCTTCACATTGGGGAGATAATCATGTGTAATAGTAGGTGGTGTTGAAAACCCAGTGATTCACTTTCACTTCAGGCTGGGGTTTTTGTCAATTTGCTTTCACGTCTCTTTCACCGTTTAGGGTTTCCTA